>JAQNCA010000032.1:1986251-2005525 GCA_029783725.1 Acanthurus tractus
GGTCGGAAATACCAACTTCGAATGCAGCCCTACATCACCCGCACCTTGTCAAGGTAGCAGTGCACATTTCAAAGCTTGACCCTACTGGTGAGATTCTCCTGCTGCTCGGCAGAGACCTAATTAGAGTGCATAAGGTGCAGGAATAAGTCAATGGTCCTCACAACTCTCCCTTTGCTCAACGCCTAGACCTTGGATGGGTGTTGGTTGGAGAAGTTTGTTTGGGGAATAAACACAAGCCAACAGTCAGTGCTTTTAAAACAACTGTGCTGGATTATGGTGATTCCTCACTCCTCCAACCCTGCACTAGCTTTTTACGTATCAAAGTGAAGATTCATCTGGGTGGGGAGGTGCAAGACAGGATCTCAGAGTCCAGTAAGGCCACAGTAGAGATGTTAGGACTTACCGTATTTAGTCAAACCCAACATGACAACAAGCTGGCGTCTTCAGTTGAAGATGAGATCTTCCTGAGAATGATGGACAAAGAGGTTTATAAGAATAAGTCACATAGTTGGGTAGCACCACTAAGCATTAAGCAGCTAAGATGACGCTTGCCTAACAACTGGCTTTACAGCTTTGCATGACTCCAACAAAGCCTAAACAGGAGGCCAGAGGTGCAGCAACAATATGTGACCACCATGGGAAAATTACTGGAGAACAACCACGCCGAGGTAGCACCACCACTGCAAGAGGAGGAGGAATGCTGGTACCTACCAACCTTTGGAGTGTTCCATCCACAAAAACCAGGTCAGATTAGGGTGCTGTTCGACTCAAGTGCCCAGCATTCCAGAATTTCTCTCAATAACGTGCTCCTTACCGGACCCGACCTCAACAACTCGCTCCTAGGAGTTTTGATTCGGTTCTGGAAGGAAAAGGTTGCTGCCTTAGCGGATATACAGCAGATGTTTCATTGCTTCCTTGTATGAGAAGACCACAGGAACTACCTGAGATTCCTCTGGTACACGGACAATGTTGTGACAAAAGAAGTCATAGACTATAGGATGAAGGTACATGTTTATGGCAACAGTCCGTCCCCTACTGTGACTATCTACGGGCTTAGAAGAGCCATCAAGAAGGATGCACAAGAACATGGAACCGACACAGTCAACTTTGTGGAGCGTCACTTCTATGTTGAGGATGGCCTTTGTTCTGAGGCAACTGAAGTGGAAGCAATTGACTTGCAACAGAGGACACAGACTTCACTCACCGAGTCAAACCTCCGGCTTCACAAGTTTGCCTCAAACAGTCAAGCAGTCTTAGATGCTTTTCCGCCCAAAGACTGTGCAGCGGCCATCAAAGATGTAGATCTCAGTGGAGAAGCCTCACCCACTCAATGTAGCCTGGGTCTCTTGTGGGAGATAATAAGTGACACATTCACCTTCTCTCAAGTGACACCAAGCCATTTACTCGCTCAGGCGTCCTCTCCACGATGAACAGAGTTTTCGTCCCCTTAGGTTTTCTAGCTCCGGTTACCATCCAAGGAAGGGCTCTTCTCAGAGAACTCACAGCTGAGCTGTCCAACTGGGATACACCACTACCTGAAGATAAACTCAGCAAGTGGGAGGCTTGGTGAGACTCACTCCAGGATCTGAGACACCTTCATGTACCCAGAATGTACACAGCAGCCTCTCTAGCTCGGGCAGAGCGAACAGAGCTCTGTGTGTTCTCTGACACATCCACTAAGGCCACTGATGCTGTGGCGTACTTGAAGGTTGTAGAAAAGGATGGGCAAGCTCACATAGGATTCATCATGGGCAAGTCCAAACTCACACCTCAGTCTGAACCCACCATTACAAGAATGGAGCCATGTGCAGCAGTCTTGGCTGTGGAAATGGCAGATCTGATTCATAATGAACTAGACTTGAGGTTAGATTCCACCAAGTTTTACACAGACAGTAAAGCGGTCCTTGGCTACATCTACAACAAATCTAAACGTTTCTATGTCTACATCCATAAAAGAGTGCAGGGAATTTGCCAAACCACAAGATCTGAACAGTGTCTGGTGGGTGGTTCTTGGAAACGCCTGATTGGGGTGGCTGGAAGAATTCTGGATAAGCATGAAAGTGGGGGAAGTAACAGGCATCTAATGGCAGTAATGTAGGACACCAGTCAGAATGTAAAGTAGGCCTATGAAGAAATCTTTTTGATTGATGTGCCATAACCATGTTTCACCAGCAGGGCACAATGAAGCACCATTAACACAAAAAAATTGAACAGGACAATCAAACCCACACTTAAAAAATATTTAGACACAAAGCCAACATATGACATACTCTCAGCACATATTCATATGCTAAGTTAGCACCCCAGTATGTCCAAACTAATGACAATAAACCTACCCTGCTGAGAAAAATGTTAGGTCTTTGAAAAAGTATAAATATCACATTAAAATCCTTATAATCACAGCTTCTCCTTCTAATCAATATAAGAAAACATTTGTGCAAATATTTTTATATTTTAACTTATATTTTAACTTCCCCTCCCTCTTTGCCACTTGCGCCGGTGGGAGGGACAGAGGCCACCACTGCGCGGGTGCGCCGCAGTGCGTCAGACTGTGCCGTGCAGGAAAATTACAAAATGCGCTGGCCACACCTCATTGGCGAAAGAGTATATAAAAAAATCCTCTTAAATCCTAAAAATGTGTTTTATAAACCAAGGGAACTGGATAAACTTGTCATTTTAGCAAAAAATAGAGAGAAAAAAGTTGAGTCAAAGCAGGGATCAGAGCTAAGCTAACCCAGTTTGGACCTAAGGCTAAACCTTTACCTTTACGTACTTCAGTCGCAAGTCCATAAATGGATGAAATAAGACTCAGGCTGACTCGGAAATGGGAAATCAGAGCCTTTTGTGTGCATATCTTTCCAGATATCTCGCTTCACTTCAACATACTGAATCAAGCTATTGCACTTGATGGATAGAGCTCTTTCTGAGCAGACAGAACACAAGAAAAGGACCACTTTGTGTTTGCATCAGTGTGCTTGCTACTCAAATGTAGTCACCTGGTGGACAATATTTAATTTGAAAATTTTAATACTAAGATATTGACATAATATCTGCTCAGAGGATTTAATGTGTTTGTTGTTAATGTTTACTTTCCTCCGGAAATTAATTAAAAAAGAAAGATTGCATGAGGTTTTCAGCATTCACATGAAAAAACACTTAGATGGTACTTAGGTGATTTTAATTAAGCATACCTCATAATTATTTTACCTGAATTTTGCCAGCATATCTTCAAATACTATGGACCTTTACATGAATATTTTCTCGAAGCTACAGTGTTTCCTCTTTTCTATTTCGTGCTCTGTTCCATGCATTTCTAAGGTGTTTCTGTAGGCCATTTGGTTGTGTTGTGTGTATTCATATATTGCAACCCATTTGTGAAGTGACTCAAGTTTGAATCATTTGCATGTTTTATTGACTTGTAGCATGTTTGCCCTTGTTGGCCACTGTAATACATGTAAGAAAACATCATCACACAATGAAATAAAACCTGGGATGATTATAAGGCTGTTGAAAGTATACATTTTTCTGCTATTTTGGACCAAATCTTAACCTTTCAGACATAAGGTGTATGGTACTGAAAGCTGTAAAATTTATTTTAAGATCAGTCATGAACTTTGCTGTTCATAAACCTAAAAATACTATGAAATACTATACTACTAAAATACTTAAAATACTATCTGGAGTGAAATTAAACTAAATGATACTTATTTCTCTTACCTTCATTAGTTCACCAAGATAGTCCCATTGATGTTAATTATTATCATTTTACCAAAAGAGACAATTTCTCAAGTAAAGGATAGTTTACAAAGAGACAACAGCTGAAAAAAGTAAAAAACAAAACAAAACTGAGGGTAAGGTGATTTTGCCTCCAACCTTTTTTAGCAGCATTCTACTAGTTTATCTAGAAAATGAAAAGTTATCATCATTAGCTTCATCATTATCTTCCTTGTCATCATAACCATCATCCACAAGTATGACATAAAGAATGTCTGTTGTGACTTAGGTTATAAAAAGGAGTGTGACATTGTTGGTACATCCAGATTTTTTCTGTAATCCAAAAAGCTTCCTTTCAAGCAAAACATTGAAAGACATTTGGTTGTTACATTTTGACCATTAATTATTTTATTTGAATAAATGAAAATGAAAAATCAAAAAATGAAAATTTGTTTCTGATGCTTTATACATCCTTAGCGAAAGAGGTCAACATCTATTTTATGATTCAAATAAATCCCTCCCCAGAAATTTCAGCTTCTATGTTGACTAGAAATAAGGTCGGTTTAGGCCGGAAAACAATGTAGAGGATGCAAATAGATGATGTAAGCTGGTGACACAAACTGATTTCTATAATTATTTTGCTGTCACCTAGCGAACAACATTTTGTTTCAGATATTACATACTGCAGCTGTAAAGTCAAAGAGATTATGATGTTTTGACTTTATTCACTGGTGGCTATGCGTTTTACAATGACTTCTGCAACATCACTGATGATGGCCTTAGAGTAATGCAGATGATGCAGTAAATACATCAGCACTTGATATTTTGGAAATAAACACTTAGACCTTTCTGTACTTTCTTAACTATTTTAAGACAATTGTTATTTATTACAATGTGTTGTCGGTCTTTGCATTTGTAAAGTATCACCACACTGTGTTGTAGGGTCAATGTTTCTAAGCCTTGCGTTTTCTAGTGGAAGGCAATAAAAGGATTGCTCCCAGGTTGCCTCTTGGATATTGATTTCTCAGATATATTTTAATATAAGTATAAATTGTCTTATTATTTCATGCACATATAAACTTCGGCATAAACTATAGTTATATAGTTCGTATATGTTACAACAGCGTGTTCTTTTTTCACATCTGACGTAATACACGTGACACCCTTGCGTACCCCTTGTTACATCATGACCTTCACATGCCCACTACTTATATCCGCCCTATTCTATTTATGAACAGTATAAAGCGAAACGTGGCATCAACGTATTTAGTTTTTCATATTAAAAAAACCTTTAGAAATCTTTTGTCAAATTACCAGTAAAACGACCCTTTACCATCATAAATAATTATGTTATATTATATTTACATTGAAAAAACCCGTCCGGCAGTACATGGACAGCCGGAATTTGGGGTCCTTTAGCGGTGCATGGTGCAACATGTGTTGGATAATTCCAGAAGAAGCCTCGCAGTTTCTTTGCGTTTGCAGTCAAAAGACAGGTAGTGCTGTTTGACCTGACAATTAGTCCTTCACCGCTGGAAGACCAGAGTGAGCCGGAAATTTTCCAAGTTTCAGCTATTCTTTGCTGTTTAACAGTCCCGGGAGTGCTTTTTCAACGTTAAACACTGCGCACGTTTTATTAAATTTAGCAAGCCTGTTAGCTGAGTCGTCAACATGTTGAGTGTCGCCAGAAGCGCTTCAAGGACTCTCCCGACAAGAAACTGCACAAGGAATGTGTCATCTTTAATCAAGAAGGTCAGTTTTAAACAGACGCACATTATTAATTTATCGCAAACTTCAGACACAATTACAAGACTTGATGAGCAGCCTACTAGCTTAGCACGCTAATAGTGTTAGCTTGAGGCCAGCTATAACGCAATATGACAAAATGTTATTGCATTTTGTACATCGAGCGTCTCTAATTTAATTCGAAACCTCAACACAAATTATAATTTTAAGTGGTGATACATTTACCGGCGAAAACTCTGTCTTAAAAATGCATTCGCTCTTGCTTACTACATCAGAGTCATATCAAGTCCTTGGGGCTAAGCTAATAGCCTTAATTTGACGTCTTATCTAACATTCTTGTGGCGAAACTACTCGCAGCATTGTGGTCTAATGATAGCTTTGTTTAAATCTTATTTACTCGTTTAAGGTCAGTATGTGTTGTGATCAAGGCTTTCAAGTCTGTAGCAGATGAGTGAGTCAGTGACCTTCAATGAGTTGTTCGCCTCCCACCGTGCTGTAGTTCATTTCTCTCATGCTGCAAAGTTTGATGAAGTCATTCATAATCTATTAGTCGTCTGTTTTAATTTATTTTCTGCTTCTTAACACAATTTATGCTATGTTGTCTCCATATGAGTTGATAGTCCTCTGAGTATGCCAGCTGTCATTTATTGCCTTACCGCTTACCTAAAATTGAACGGTGCTTAGCAGTATTTATGTTTGTAATCTCTTACTTGGTTTGATCGTTTTTATACATTCTAGTCTCTAAGCAACTCTGACAAAGCTCCTAAGTCAAACATATTTGATTGTAATATGTCAAATGTAAAAATGTCTTTTGTGATGTGGACAACACATAATGCATCAAACCTACAACATAAGAAACATAAATGTGCTCTTTATTCGCATAGTTTTAGATGATTGCAAAAAGACAACTTTTGATCAAAGCTTTGTAACTTTTTGTGATGTTTTCACAGGCATGCTGGAGTGGCATCAGACCAGATGCTCTCAGAGCTCTATCAAGGAGGGACTATGCGTGAGTGTCAGCACAAAATTAAAGACTATTTAATATCTACTGTCAAATTTACAGTTTGGAAATGGTCACCAGAAGTAGAGTCAAAAATATGTTGATTAGTGCAAGTATAAACACTGTAAAGTGAATGAAAGTTCTAATCTACATTTGTGACTTTTTATTTTAATGTCACCTAAATACTCACTTGTTAAAGTGCTCATGAAAGACGATATTTTTAAGCATAGAAACATTCTGTGACAATAAAGTAACATCTCCTCCGTTTTTGTAAAGGTTAAATTTAGCATAATTTGTTCAGTACCTACATTAAAATGGCAATAATAACAAAAAGAAAAAAATAATCTCAATAATTATGACAACCAAAATAATAACAGTAATGGTAATAATTGTATATGTTCTGTAGGTCAGAAGCTGTCAAGGGTGCAGTCGTTGGAATTGACCTCGGAACCACTAACTCATGTGTTGCAGTGATGGAGGGTAAACAGGCCAAGGTGAGGATCAGCACACACTGGATGATGTATAGAAAAGTGCATGTCAGCTCGAAAGCTCAGCCTTTTAACTTATCTGAATTTTGGTGATGACAGTTCAGTAAGTTGAAATTCTAGGTTGACTTTAGGAATAGAAGGGGGGCTGAGAGGGACGTCTTCTTTTGAGCTCTCTACATTTCTTATCTCACACAACTATTTCTGTACTCTACATAATAACCCTCAGTTTCATTTTCAACACTGACTGGCCAATTGAGCCATTTTGAAAGAAATGAATGAAGTGACAATGAAAGGAGTGAAACTCACTATGATTTTTAAATTTCAAATTCTACCTCAGGCCCACCACTTTTGTGAAACTTGTTTGACACAACTATGAGCTTCTTTTTACTTATTACTTGCATTTAATGTAGGCAAACAACATCCGCATCTTATGGAAGTCTGTGTGTAGTTTGCCCTTGACTACTGATGTTTTTGGTCTTAAATACAGACAACCCCCCCCCCCAAACCCACCATGTAACAATGTCTTACATTGGGGGAAGGTCTGTCTTCTGTTCTATGAAGGTCTGTAAGTCTTGCCTGATAATAGTAAATGTTTATTTGGGAAACACAATAGTGTGACTTGATATATGTAGAAATATAACATTCTCCATAGACAAAAAAGTGTTTGTGATCTCAGTAGCTGTAAGAGTAGAAGAGTGAAGCAGCTTTTTCACAAATTGTTGCCTTAGAATGTAAGATGTAAACATTTTTATCAGACTATCTTCAGTCAGTAAACAGTCAAAGAATGCCATCCCAAATTGATGTTTGCTGTGACAACAAGCATCAATAAATCTTTGCTGTGACAACGAGCTGTTTTCTGTGTGAGTTCAAACAAAAGACTGAAAGTCAAACTCATTTTATCTTTACAGCCAACCCTCCTTTCTGACTCTGTGCAGTCACAGAGGCTCATAAACATAAACTTTCGCTTGGGTAGAGTAACATTTTAAACTTGAGCTAGCAAATTGTAATCCCTTAATTTTGTGGATCCTAGAGTGAAACTGCCTCTGTTTGTTTCTGTTAGTCTTTATGTTAAATGTTTAAAAAGGCTGTTTTTTTTATATGCTCTGAACTTTCCACTAGAGAAAAATGTCCAGGTAAACGGTCAAATCAGGTGAACAGAGATGCCAGCCATCTGATATTGCATAAGGTAACTGAAAGATTTGCTGTCTTCTCTTAGGTGTTGGAGAACGCAGAGGGAGCCAGGACGACTCCTTCAGTCATCGCCTTCACAGCAGATGGGGAACGCCTGGTGGGCATGCCTGCCAAACGGCAAGCTGTCACTAATCCTCAGAACACACTGTACGCCACCAAGAGACTGATTGGACGTCGCTTTGATGATTCCGAGGTCCAGAAAGACCTGTGAGTGCATTTTGACTGTATTATTTAAGACATTCATCATCGTTGCATGTAATCACTGTTAATTTCCTTCTGAAAAGTGGTGATTCATTTCACCTCTGTGGATACAAACAACTGAGAAATTAAGCCAGATGGCCAACATTGAGTAAAAAAAAAAAAACGCTGAGTAAATGTTTGAGAATTTAAGGAAAATAACTGTTCAATGGACTAAACTCATCAGACCTACTTTAATTTTGGTTCATCAACAGGAAGAATGTCCCCTACAAGATTGTACGTGCATCTAATGGTGACGCCTGGGTGGAGGCTCATGGGAAAATGTACTCCCCCAGCCAGGCTGGAGCCTTTGTCCTGATGAAGATGAGGGAAACTGCAGGTAGGACTACAACTGCTCTGTGTTCGTATTGTTAGTGTTACTTTACCATAAGTAATTCTCACATATGGATGTTAATGTTGGAGATGTGGTGTCTGTGTTGCAGAGAACTACCTCGGAACCAAAGTGAAGAACGCTGTAGTGACTGTCCCAGCTTACTTCAATGACTCTCAGAGACAGGTAAACACCCTTAAACACTCAAAACATTCATTCATATTTACTTGTGTACATCATTTGTATTGTTCACTAGCAAGAACACTTGACTTGTATGTATCTTTTTGGCATACCTTACTGTGTATGTTCTGGTCCTGAATGTTCCTTATTCTTTGCAATTCCTCTTGCTCTGCTTGCTCAGTATTTGCTGTCCTTGCTTGTAGCTGTAATTCTTTGTGTGTATTAGTACATCGAGAGCACCGAAAATGCACAGTAATAAAGTAATAAAAAATCTGACTTTGAATACCTAATGCTCCTCTCAGGCTACAGTTTTATGGGCAAGTCTTACGGAGTGGAGAAAAAAAATCCAATCACATGCAATGTGATGAGGATTTGTGAGAGTGGGCATTGATTGTAAAAACGCCCAGAATCAGTTTCTAAATGTTGGTTAATAGTGATGTTGATGGAACAAAGGCACAACAGTAGTTGCAGTGCAGAACCAGACAGTCTACAGCACAGACATGCTAGATAATTGTGGAATGATTAACATTTTTATCCTAAATAACGCTGAGGTTTAAACTGTGTTTTAATCTAATGTCAAAGTAATTACATGTGCAAGAAAATTGTCACAAGATTTGTATTGTGAACTTAAACAGAGCAGAGCAGCATTCAGCAGTTAGAATCCAGAGTATCCGACCAACACAAAAGCAGCACTGAACAACTTGAACTGCTCTGAGGGGAAGACAGTAACTCTGTGCCCAGTCTGACTCACCAGAAAAACTCTGCACCCACTCAGTGTCTTTTTCAAAGATAGCTTTGCTAACAGTGCAGCAGAGAGGAGAGGCTGCTCTGCCCTTTTAAGGATTTAACATTAATGAAACAGTTGGTCACCTGCCTCATTTGGATAAATTTATACACACTAGAGACTGTAAGATTTCCTAAAACTAATTAAAATCATGAGAAAAAAATCGAGACAGCACTTCAGTTGTTGTTATAATCACATTAACCCCTCATTTAGATTTGAGTTGTGAGGTTGCAAGAGTTTCCCACCCTTACATTTATAAAGCAGCCTGAGTAGAATCAGTGTGACCTGTGTATCCACAGAGTATTCAGAAGAGCACTGTGCCAAAACTATAAGATGTCATGTTACAAGAACAGCTCAGAGGCTTAAAAGATGGACCTTTGTTCACAACTCTGTGCTGTTATTGATTTTCTGATGTGGTATAAAAGTTTATAAAGTGTTCACCAAGTGGAGGTTTTGAACTTTTATACCACATCAGAAAACCAAGAGTTTCTTTTGATCACCCAGAATGAGTGAGTCATCTATTATTAAATCAGAGTTTGTTTCCAATCAAACATTATACTGCTGAAAACAACTGCATGCAACTACAGAAGGAAGTACTGTATATGCAAATGGGGCTAGATAATCTTAAATAGAAAGCTAATCAGTACCCTGCAGCGGTTTGTTCATAAGTTCCACCTTCTGTTTTAATAAAGGCACATCAATCTACAAAGAATTCCACAAAGAGATATGTGAGATGATGCAGTGTGCCTTTTTTATAAGATATTGCAAATCTTGTGACTTGGAGTGCTTAAACTAAATCTTTGCTTTGGTAATATATTTTGTAGTCTATTTTTTTTTTTATCTTTTACTATCTGTAGTCCTGCATAAATAGTCACAGATGATCGTGCCAGTTTGACTTTGTGGTTTTAGTAGTTAAAATATGAAATGACCAACACCTCACATCGTGTCATTACGTTTGGTGTTTGTCATCATGTCATTATGTCTGTGACTTCCAGGCGACCAAAGATGCTGGTCAGATTGCTGGTCTGAACGTCCTGCGTGTGATCAATGAGCCGACTGCAGCTGCACTGGCCTATGGCCTGGACAAAACCCAGGACAAAATGTGAGTAGAGAAGGACCAGCAGCACCACTTCTACACTGCATTAATATTATCTGAAGTATCCTTTCATAGTAAATGGTTCTAAGAAAGGAAAAGACTGAAAGTGCATGATATCTGACCCGTCTTTGTTGTGCCTGTTATCGCACTGTTTGCAGTATTGCTGTGTATGATCTGGGTGGAGGTACCTTTGATATCTCAGTCCTGGAGATCCAGAAAGGAGTGTTTGAGGTGAAGTCCACCAACGGTGACACCTTCCTGGGAGGAGAGGACTTCGACCAGCATCTCCTCCAACACATTGTCAAGGAGTTCAAGAGAGAGGTGAATAATTCAAGTCTCTGCTGCAGGCCCTCCTCTGACCATTAACTGTTGAGTTTGCGTTCTCAGGTTTCATGATTGCTTGTTTCGTCTTTTCAGTCTGGTGTGGATCTGATGAAAGACAACATGGCTCTTCAGAGAGTCAGAGAGGCTGCTGAGAAGGCAAAGTGTGAGCTGTCTTCCTCTCTGCAGGTAAACACAACAAAAAACCTTAGGACACTGAGTCTGTTCTCCACTGTTAAATATCTAAGACTATTTTCAGTCCTGAGTTGTCCAGCTCTCAGTCAGCTGTCCAGACAGTGTGTGTGTGTCTGATTCAGTGTTACAGTACTGGTAGAGGAAGTCCTGTGCTGTACGTCACTGTAGCAGGTTCTGTCCTAGAGTCTGCTGCTGCTGAGCTGCTGCAAGACTCGGCCCAGTGAGAGTGGACTGTCCTGGTACTGACCGCAGGGCAGGCCTAGCACAAGGCCATACAAACATGTCGACTGATGTTATTGATCTTAACTTGTACTACAGCCTCTTTACAAGATTGATTTGTTGATGAATTGATTTGTTACCCTGATTATGCCCATATTTAACTATATATAACTGAAACCAAATAGAATGGTTCTATTGATATTAATCTATAGTTGTCCATATATTTGTCAACATTACGGAGAGGAACGTATTCAAATGATCAGATCATATTCTGTTTGCAATGTGCTAGGAATTAATCTTCATGGCTGTCATCAAACATTTTTGTCTGATAATTTGAAATGGTGAAACCAATGTGATCACATTACACTCACTGTCTTCCAGACCGACATCAATCTCCCCTACCTGACCATGGATGCCTCTGGTCCTAAGCATCTCAACATAAAACTGACTCGCGCTCAGTTTGAGGGCATCGTGGCTGACCTGATCCGCCGCACTGTGGCCCCCTGTCAGAAGGCCATGCAGGATGCTGAGGTGTCCAAGGGAGACATCGGAGAGGTGCTGCTTGTTGGAGGCATGACTCGTATGCCAAAGGTACAGTATGAGCCCTGAGCCTACGTGTCATAGCAAAGAGGCTCTAGTTTATTGTTTTATATTCTGAGATGGGGGACAGTAAATCACACACAGCTGTTATAAGGATGACCCTCGTCCAAGACTTTTCCCCTCTGTGTTCCTTAACGACAGTGGATTAAAGATGCAAGAGTCAGAGTGGCACAGTGAACTCATTCTACCAACACACCAACACAACACCTGAACATGGTTACAAGGTCTTCTGGCAGAGTCCAACAGTCAAAATACACTATTCTTTTCTTGTTCATTTTTACACTCAGTGAATCACTCGGAACAATGAAATGATCCATTCAATGTTCTGAAGAGTGTGACATCTGCTGACCAAAAGTGGCATTACATTAAAGGTTGATGTTTTTCATGATATTTTAAGCAACATTGTTGTTCTGAGCAGACTGCATTTTAACACACTCTTTTTTAGGTGTGTTAGTCAGTAATCACAACACTCCATTCTTCCTTCTAGTCATGTGACATTTTATCAAATTCCTTTCTTTGTCAGCAGCACTGCAATTTTGCGGTGTAGAGAGGAGCAGTTTTACTTGTACATTTGACATAAAAAGAAAGTTAATTGCTTTTGGTCTTCATGTTTTATTGTGTTCTCTGATGTGTGTGATTATCTCAATCTCATTTTTATTTTTATTTTTTTCATTTCCTTACATTTTTAGTTGTTAAACATGTATTGATAATTATTGATGTCATTTAAAAAAAATCAAGGAGCACATCTGATTATCATGAGTTGTGATTTTTTTTCAGTCATTTAGAACTATGCCATCGGTCTAATACTTATTTTTCCCCTCTGCAGGTTCAGCAAACTGTCCAAGACCTGTTTGGTCGGGCCCCCAGTAAGTCTGTGAACCCTGACGAGGCTGTTGCCATTGGAGCAGCCATCCAGGGTGGTGTTTTGGCTGGTGATGTCACTGATGTGCTTCTGTTGGATGTGACACCACTGTCTCTGGGTATTGAGACCTTGGGAGGAGTCTTCACCAAGCTCATCAACAGAAACACAACAATTCCCACCAAGAAGAGCCAGGTACATGTACTACAGCTCTGTGTTATGGAGCCATTTGCCTCCCTGTCTGTTTACAGGTGTAAACTTGAAGTGTATTGGAGCCCTAAAGTGTCTCCGTCTGCTCCTCTCCAGGTGTTCTCCACAGCAGCTGATGGACAGACGCAGGTAGAAATCAAGGTGTGTCAGGGAGAGAGAGAGATGGCGTTAGACAACAAGCTGCTGGGTCAGTTCACTCTGGTGGGAATCCCCCCTGCCCCCCGTGGTGTTCCTCAGATTGAGGTCACTTTTGACATTGACGCCAACGGCATCGTCCATGTCTCTGCAAAGGACAAGGGCACAGGAAGAGAACAGCAGAGTAAGTTTCATTCACAAGTCACATGAACAAATCTTCTCGTGACACCAGAGCTGAAAAGAAGTTCATGTTTTTGCAGACTTCTGTGATAAGCTGCATCTACAATCTGAATTCTGAATGCTAATGTGCATGTATCTGTAACCACAGAGGACTGAACAGTCTGTACTGTCTGGGGAAAGAGTCAGTAAGCTTGGCGGTGAAATTTTGTTCAAATAAACACTAAATATTTGACCTAAGATCAGATGTTTTGGCACCATTTTCCTTCCAAATACAGTCTGTTATCCTGAACTATGTATATGTGTTCGTGCCAAACACAGATCCTATATTTTTGTACTGAACTAAAACAATTAAACAATTATATTTTGACTAACCCAATCTGAATGGTAGGCTAACGATGTGCTTTGAGTTACACAGGTCAGTTGTCACTTGCAGTTTTCTATCACTAGTGCAGTAGAACAGTCTGGTTGGTTGCACACTGGTGTACAGGATTGTGCTGGGAGGTAGCCACATCCCTCTTCTAAAAAATCAGCTACGTGGTGCTGGATGGCTGCATAGACTTGTTTACCTGCTGCTACCCAATTCATCATTTCAGCTAGAATGAGGATGATGCTGGTAACACTATCAGTTAAAAGGGAGTCCTAACACTGGTTTAAGTTAGAAGAGTTTTCTGCTAGTTTTGATCAGCAGCTGTAATGATTTAACTATTGCTTGATGAACCTCTAAGTGACAACTTGTCCCTGCACTGTCCACAGTTGTGATCCAGTCATCTGGAGGTCTCAGCAAAGACGACATTGAAAATATGGTCAAGAATGCTGAGAGGTATGCCGAAGAGGACAGGAGGAAGAAGGTATAAACAGTCATGTGGATTAACACCAAGCAAACAATGCTGTGTGTCTGTAGTTGATTTAGTTGTTTTTTTTATAGCATTTCTACATATTAGCAGTCCTTCACTGATGGTTTTTTTCTGTGTGAGTTGCTGAACTATGCTGCTTTTCCTCTCTAACTCATTTAATGTGCACAGGACCGTGTGGAGGCCGTCAACATGGCTGAGGGCATCATCCATGACACAGAATCCAAGATGGAGGAGTTCAAGGATCAACTGCCTGCTGATGAGGTGAAACAAAAATCTTCATTTGAAGTTTATTCAGATAAAGTTGTGCTGTCAATTTGCTTGTTTTGATCCGTATAAATGTACACTTGCAGTTTAGACTTGACACATCCAGCAAGATGTGCTGAAACAATACTTGACATAAGTTGTGGAAACTTTCTACATAGCAATTTGAAAAAAATAGGAAGATCACGAGGCATGCAGCGACTCTGTCTGCTTTACTGTGCATCTTTACAGCAAAGATAATGTGTCTTTTGTGATGAACCATTTAACACAGCTCAGGGTTCCATACATGACCCAGTTTTTTCACTCATGCTTCCTTTCTGGTCTTTCCACTCACAGTGCACCAAGCTGAAGGAGGAGATCACAAAAGTCAGGGATCTTCTGGCCAACAAGGACTCAGAGACAGGAGAGAACATCAAACAGGCAGCCACCACCTTGCAGCAGGCGTCACTCAAACTCTTTGAAATGGCCTACAAGAAGGTAGGAACATCCTTTCAGTGAAAATGTGATCAGTAAAAAGTATTTCAATCTAAAAAAGTTGAGCTCAGTCATGGTTGAGATGTTATTAGCACATTAGCTTAGCCTGCTATGTTTCGACTTAACAACAATTTTTAGCCTGTATTTGGGTACGTAGACAATCAAAATGCTCAGTTCCTTCAATTAAATTAATATTGTAAGGAGTTTTTAGAAAATTAATTTAAAGAAAAAGTAGGTGTGTTTGTCAGTTTTACTCGAAAGCTGTGACGTGTTAATCACAGCAATAATTTTTCCCTTTATTCAGATGGCAGCAGAGCGGGACAGCAGCAGCAGCAGCAGCAGCTCAGACTCATCCTCATCCTCATCAGAGGGGGAGAAGAAAGAAGGCAAACAGTAGACCCTCACACTTGGGTGCCAAAAGGTTCCCATGACAACAGAGGACTGTCAGGCTGAGGGTGGACGGGTGGGGAGTGGCAGTCTTGAGTGACAGGCAGAATCTTTGTCATTCTCACCCTAATATATTATTCTACTGTGTTTTGGCAGTAAAATACTCTAGTAAAAGATAAATGTCAATGTGTACTCCTCCATGTTCTATGATATCTGTCTGTTTATAATTTAATTTTCTCAAAATAATGTTCTGTATGTTTATTTTTACAAAGCTGTTAATTTGCATTCTAAGGTAGTGAAAGTCCTTTTACTCTTTTTTGTTTCAAAAATCATGTAGGTTCAGCGTTTTTGTCAGCTTGTTTATGGCTCTGATCAGTTTTCTGTTTGTACCAGTTGAGCTGAGTTCAGAATCCCATGCACTGGTCAAGCTTTGATAAGGGGGATAGTCTGACACCGTCTGCACACTTTATCGTACAGTTCTCTCTACGCATTATAGCTGTCTTGTTTTAATAGTGTGCTTAACAACGTGGAGGTGTGAAGTCAACATACAAAAATATTGAAGTCTATTTGACCTAACTGACTTTTTTTATGTCAAAGACTTGTCACCTCTTAGTTGTCAGTCCACTCTAAAGAATCACAATTTAAGCAGAGCTGCAGTGAAGATTCTTTTCTTTTTCCATTTGATCTGCTTTATTCTTGAAATCTGTCTAAAACACATCTGCATCTCTTGAGAAGAATTATGAACCTATTTGTTCGTATTTTCATTCTCATGTCCTCTGACATTTAAGCACGCTAGTTTCGCCCCAGGGACCTCATTTGAATACTGTCTAATGGCAGAAAGGACAAAATAATAATATACTATGTCTGTGTGAGGATGTGGTCAGGTATAAGCATTGAAGGCCTTGGTCTGTGAGGAAAACCCTGTCTTTTAGTTCTTTGCATCCTCTTTTGTAGCCTTCATCCTAAGCAGAGCTCAGTTCTGACTGTAAAACATGTCTGTATGAAATGCTTGCTCAAGTGAGATGAGGAAGAAGTCAGGGGAATCTGGATGTAAAAATTGCACAATAGAGGATGAGGCCGTAGTTTGCTTCTCATTTAAGGGAGACGACAGAAGGAAAAGCTGGGAAGCAACAAACGGCACAAGACTGAAAATTCAGTCTGAGTCCAGCCCCGCCATTCCTTTTCAGAGGGAAGTTAAGTTGCTGCCATTAACTGCCCTGTGTCACGTCTTTGTTCCCAGTGTGATTGTTCTCATTCAGAGGAAGAGGCACATGAGAGGCAGTGTTTTGAATTGAGCTACAGGGGAGGTGTTCAGATTTTTTTTGGGGGGGGGGGTGATTACATTACAGGAGTGAAAATTGTGGGTCATGAAACCTGTTGTCTTTTCTAATAAAAATTTGAAATGTGATGCTGTGTGATGTGATAAATAATACCCATGATATGTAATAAGTGCTGCGGTAGTTTTTTATTAACATTTTTATAACATTTAATTTGAATCTGTCCAAGTGTTTGCTGGTGTGAATGACAAGCATTCTTATCAGCCTAGTTTTTGTGTTTTAGTTTGGCTTAAGTGCAAGTTAGCAAATGTTAGCATACTAACGCACTAAACTGACATGAAGGAGCCTGACTGCTAAATACGCATTTAATGCGATTTTATTGTGACTTTCATGAGCGTAACCATTGCTGTTCTTATCTCCATTCTGTAAGATAAAGACACTTGAACTTCTGTGTAAAATTTTATTGCCAGATCAACAACTGTGGAAACCTGCTGGTCATTCTCATCCGTGCAGCTCTCCAATCCTCCCACAATGACACAGTGCTGACATAACAGTCAAAGTGAAAATGCTGAGGAGAGGCCTGCCAACCAATGGGAATCAAATGCTAAACTAACTAATGAAGATGAATTTATTATTCTTGTAAATGGAAACAACGGGAAACGGTACATTTAAATTAGCTTACCAATATTAGCATTTAGCTCGGTGTAACAATGCACCTAAGAACAGCTTCCTCGGACTGCTTGCATGGTTTTAAATGTGTACTTTTCTGGTGATTTAATAAAACTGGTATATTAAAATGTATAAAATGACAAGAATTTAATTGAGGAAAGGTACAGTCTGTTGTTTTTAATTTTAAATATTGCTTGAAAGGGATTTTTGAATAGTCCTTATACAACATGTAGGAGTCCCTGCACTGTAGTGTTAGTATGATGCTACTTAAGTAACTAACTAATTAACTGACTATGACTATGAAGTTCAGTAGCATTATTAAAGCTATTTAGTTTTTAATATGTTCATATATACACACAAACACACACATCCATAATCTCAGGTCCAATTCCACCTGTGCAACCTTTATTTCCTACTCTACCTCAGTCTTAAATGAATCATGCAAACATCCAGTAGAGGGAAGCAATGCTTCATCTCTCAGCTCTTGTCTTCTCTCAACTGCGGAGGTTTCCAAGAGTGCATCTGTAATCAATTCATGTAGTTGTCCTCATCTCCTGTGATGTTATTTTGTTGTGGAACAATGCAGTGGGCAGAATGTGTGCTGTGTCAGCATCTTTAATTGGCAGGGACATGGTAAATTCAGCAAGTCCCGAGTACACATTTAGATGAAAACAAAGCTGATTGCTGAGTGCTTATACAAATATAGCAGTGCCTGTCTGTGATGTTGATCCTGGTGAATGACCCCTGAACCCTTCCATGTCTGTGAGGTTTGTTTAAAACAACAAGAACCTTGAATGACCACCGACAGAGGCTGTGAAATATAACCCAAGGATGCAAAAAACTAGTAAGTGACTCCTAATTCAACTTTTTATCAGAGATTTACTCAAAGGGTCAAGGAGTGATAAAATATGAAAATACTATAGTACAGTATGCTGCACATCCCTCACAATGATGCGTGACGCATTATTTAGGGCTTGAAACTTTATTTTTCTCATTGCAAGGCTACACTTAGCTTCAATCTCTTCTCTAATGCTTTCCATCAACATTTGAAAACTAGAGAAAAATATCACAACCTTGAGTAGCTGAAACCACAAAAGCATTTTGGGTATACAACAAATTTGACCTTGTAGTGACACAAAGTACTAGTTGGGTTTAATAAACTTAAATATAGGAAAATCATAGAATGGGACGCAACTACATTAGTAAGCATGTCGTTAAGCTTACATTAAGCTGAATTCCTCAATAAAGACATGTTGCTGTGTAAACTTACTGTAATCACCTGCTGCTTCATCACAGTTTTTTTTCTGCTGTACTTGTAGTTGTAGCACACGCTGCATCTGTAAATGACGAAGCTACACATGTAAGTTCTCTGAGTGAGGAAAAAAATGAGGAAAACGTTGAAATACATTTCAGTAACATGTGATCACACATCCACTGGCACTAAAGTCACGCGCTCACAGAGGGGCAGACAGGAAGGTGGATCCTGAAGACAGACAGGCAGCAACCTAACCTCACATCTCCTCCACCTGCCCAGCTTAACAGGGCTGTTACAGCCTCAGGACACTTTGCAAATTGCACATGACTGACTGTGGGAGGGACACGGTCTGCTAGCACAAAGACTTGGAGATGAACCATCACACAGCCAATGGGTGATCTTTTTCAGTGCAGACAGGAGCCTACGGACCTCCTTATGTCCACAGCACGAAAACAACTCCAACATCACAAGCCAACACGTATATGGGGACTCTGGAACTGCAACATCTCCTCCTTTTCCCCTTCAAAACACAAGCCTCTCACTCACTCACTCACTCACTCACTCACTCACTCACTCACTCACTCACTCACTCACTCACTCACTCACTCACT
>JAQNCA010000032.1:2064165-2074223 GCA_029783725.1 Acanthurus tractus
AGTTATGTGCTGGTCTGACTGCATGACAGGAGAAGTTCCACACTGAGCTTGGGTGGCAGTGTGGACCTAGTGGCGGCAGTGAAACGTGTCTGGGGCGAGTTGCCGCCAGCCTCGACGGGCGCTGGGGTGCTCGGGCCCATTCAATGCTGCTTGCAACTTTAATTTCTTTTTATTTCTTTTAAATATGTTGTTGGCCATTTTCAAGCCTTTGGATTGCTGACCATAGTTTGACTACCCTGACACAAACTATCTGTCAATTTATATCAGTCTACAGAAGCCTCCTATTTTAACTATAAGACTCGTGTTTTGATGCCTGTCTTTAACATATAATGTGAAATAGGGTACTGACAACAAACATGTATGTAGGCTCTGTGTTAAACCTCAATGTCCCTGTTCCTATTTCTAACTATCTGTGATATAAAGAAGATGACTTGTAAGTGTGGAGCTTTTGGAGTTTTTGTGAGACACCTCTATCTGAACTGTGTGAAGAAGAGAGAATCTCAGTGTGTGTTATTTTTTAAAATTAACCAGCAGAGGTGTGATTAAAGGAGTCTTCAAAGTATATATATGCCGAGTACGCTTTAACTTTACTCAGTGTGCATTTAAACCGACTTTTGTAATGGCAGCTAGAACATGACAATATTCACATCAGCACTATGCTTTTGATCATGTGCTCATGTTAGTGATCTGTATTTGCCCATCTTGAACACTCTTCTTAAAGTCGACAAAATGCCACTGAAATTTAACCTGAACTTTAAAATACAGGGAATCATTTCAACCATGAATTCCCATCCTCATCAACTTTTAAATTAGATGTTCCCTCTGCCTTGTTTTATTTTTTCTGTGGCAACATTTCAATTAGACATACGTGGACAGAAATAAACGGTGCTCAGAGATCAAAGGAAATACAATCCTTCACGTATGCTTGGACATAAAGGCTTCAAAGAGCTTGGGTTGCCAGCTTCTAAGCAAACTAATGGATTTTTGTTTTTAGCTGACGAAGAAGCTGGCATACAAAGACTGTCACACATTGTCATAGAGAGATGCTTACACACACTGATTTCCCACACAAAGGATGCAACTTAGCACAAACACCATGAACAGACAGGGGTTACCAAACAAGGTATTGTTTCAAATAGAAATATATTCTCTTTTTTTAACTCCTTGTTTATTAGCCATTACCAATTTTAAAGGTTTTTAGATATTTTGAGTTTTTATCATTTAAAGTGAAGACAGGAAATTAAGGGGAGGAACAAAGGTGATTAATTACAATTTTTTAATGTGTGCAAAATTGAGTGCATATGGTTTTACAATTAAAAATAACCCACAGGGGGATCCATATTAATTAGAACTTTGTTTAATTACAGTTAAGTACTACTTCATAAAATATATATCTATACTATAGTGATTAGTTTGTTCTTGCATGAATTTTCTGGGAAAAGTCTTTGGAAGATCAAGGGATTTAAACAGAGTCAACATAAGTGCTGAAGAAACTGATGTGGACATTATATAAAAAATACTTTTTCAGGTCTTCTGCACATCATTTTATATATCTGAGGGTTCTACCAACAGACTAAGTGTGATATAAGATGGAATGTTCAGTTTTATGTATGCTGCCAGGATCAGAAAATGTGATTTAGCACAGCATTAAGATTTCACCCCCCTCGTACTTAAAGTGTGGTTAGAATAAGCATATTACCTTCTCCAACTGAGTTTCTCCAGGCAGGGTTAAGATCTCCCTTTGCGAAGGTGTGCCAAGTTGGTTTTCTCATATATTATTGACCAGTAGCATTATAAGCTATGCAAAGGTACCTGCTCTATTTTGGATGCACTGAGCACCACGAAACCACAACATGTGCTTGTAGTGTCAGTAGACAGAAGAACTGACCGGATAAAGGTAATTTTTGCTATAAACATTCACACAGCAGCTTGGTTTTTTACACTAGTTTGCTTCCACCTATTTACTTTTATGCTATCACATTTCAATGGCTATTTAAGAACCCCAGAATGTGGCTAATATGTACTGATTTATAAATCTTGCATAAAGTATATGCCACATATTGACTGGATCCGTCACAGGGTCTCATTTTAACTTTCAAATGCATTAGCAAATGATATTTAGTTTAGATATTTAGTTTGATATTTAGGGCTGCCTTTTCTGCTATATTAGATTAACATAAAATGATTTGGTAGCACTTGTTTAAAAATATCATTTACTGTCTGTAAAAAGTATATATGATAAAAAATACATTGGGCCCTATCGTACAATTTGCGCTATCCACCACTGGCGCATTGGGAGGGGAAAGTTAAAAATTAATTAAGGGTAGTTTCCAGATCAACTTTTGCCACCTTGTTCCAGGAGCAGCAGAGGAATCCTGCTCTGCTCCACCCAGTGCGCCACTGGCGCACAGCCAGTAGTCCAATCAGCTGTGTAGAATTATCTCATCAATGCACAGGTGTATCATAAGTGCTTCTCTGGCCAAAAATGCATGAACCAAATGAAGAATCCGCTCTAATTCCCTTTAAAGACTGGTTCCGCCGTGCGCCAGTGGCACAGGGGTGTTGGTGTTGTACACCCAGAGCAAACACAGCTGAACTACAAGGACTACTGCGCCACTGGTGCACCGTGTTTGCGCCGGGTGTACAGTAGGGCCCATAATGTTCAGAAGTCCGTCAACAGGAAGACTGCAAGAGGAAAAAAAAATAGAGTAATTCTAAAAACACCTGTCACCATCGTTGCAGAGATAGCTGGGCATGACTTTTCATTAACCCAGTTTTTTCTGTCTTGAACATAATCCCTTACTACTCGTAAGAAAGGAGATGTTTATTTACAGTGTAGTTCCTTCACTCTGTTCTAAACGCTTGTCAATCAGATATTAGGCTTTGACACCTTTTCAATCTTTTTAGACAGATTTATGTTGACTTAATTTAAATATCAAGTAATTTGTCAATAGGAGGTTAGATCTGCCTGTCAGGCAGGTCAGACAGCACTCCCTGTGGCTGTCCTTTACACTGAAAGGAACTGATCTATCTCTTCTTTCAGTCAAGACAGGAGCACAGAGTCCTGGCAGGTAAAATGGGATTTAATACACCAGCATGTTCCAAACAAAGGTTTATTAAGAACTTGCAGAAGAGTCTTTGTTGAATCCTTTCTCACAAAGACAACTTTACAATGGCATGTGTGACATTACTTGCACCATCTCAAAAAATGTGTGACATTACTTGTGACTTCACAATAGAATGTGACTTGTGATACTGAACATGTGAGATCGCTGTTAAATGTATGGAATCAATTGTGAAATCACCAGGGAATGTGACAGCACTTCTGACATTAAACTTGGCTTTGTGACATCCCAATAGACTGTGGGTTTGTGACATCACTTGTTACATTGCAATAAAATTTGATTTGACTTGCTGTACAAAACTATTAAAGGCTTTGCGACCTTACAGTAGACTGTGGCTTTGAGACATTACTCCCAACATCACAGTATAATGTATGAAATCACTTGTGACATCTCAATTAAATGTGACATCACTCATGAAATTAAACTTGACTATGTGACATCATATTAGAATGTGACTTTGTGATGTAACATGTGACATCGCAAAAGAATGTGAGAAAACTTCATCAAACTTGGCTTTTTGACATCACAATAAATAGTGGCTTTATGATGTTACTATGTTTCTCAAAATAGAATATGTGACATCACTTGTGACATCACACCGCAATGTGGCTTTCGCACATCACAATAGTCCCGAAGTTTCTGCCAGTTTAAAAGGAAGTTTTTCCAAAAGGGTCAAAAGGGTGATTGTGATTTAGCTTAATTAAAAAAAAATCAACTTGCCCTGACTTAACTGCTGGACTATGTTTAAAACAGCGCACCTCATCATTTCTCTTTGCTGCATTGCTAACATGTTTTCGCATCCATGTTTTCTTTTTATTACATAGTTATTTTTTATTTGAACTGTATTTTTATTAAACATAGAAAACACAGTACAGAACATTCCTTGACAACATCACAGAATATGTATGGCAGTGCAGTGAAAACCACAAAACATTGGGGTCCAGAAGCTGAATTATAATACTGAATGAAAAGTATATAAATGGACAATTAAGATATTACAGCACAATGTCGGGTTCCCTTCAGTTAGAGAGGTATCTCGCTATAGGTAGCCATCTCCTCAAAAAGACATCAGACCCTGATTGTAATTGAGCAGTTAAAGCCTCCATTCCATATACCTCCCCCAGCTTCTGTTTCCACTGTACCACTGTAGATGGCTGTGAATTCCTCCATTTTATTGTCACCATTTTCCTAGCAGTCATCAAGAGTATATGTAACAGGTGCTTTTGGTCTCTGGTGTACATGTTTTCAAGATTTAGATCGAGAAGAAACTAACTTGGGGCGAATAGTAACTCGATACCCAGAATTTTATCTATCTCGTTTTTTACCCCCTTCCAAAATGGAAGCATCCTTGGACAGTCCCAAAATACGTGCGAAGGGTCGCCAACCATTCCACATTCTCTCCAACAGTATATTGCAGCTGGGTTATCTACAAATTTGAAAATCACCGAAGAACCTCGTCTTCATCTTCCAGTCATACTCCTTCCACATGTTACTATTGATATACTATATACTATTGATATCCATTATTGGGGGGGGGGATCTGGATTTCCAATACATAGTTATTTTAATGAAGATGTTCACAGTAAAAAAATCATGTTTAAGGAAGCAACAAAACTTTGATACTGGAATCAAATTTACTGTGTTAATATACACTCATCCTCAACTTTTATTTCATCAGTGACCTTTTGTTTCTTCTTTGGTTTTCACTAAACTTTACCACCTATCTCCCCCCCCCTGATTTTAAAACTTTCTCATGTCCTTTTGCTCCCAGCTCTCTGGCACTTGACACATAGGGATAACAGGTTTGTCTGTAATGTTAAGGTGCATGGGTGAAAAGAGAACCTCTTACCAGATCCTCAGTGGAGCGTTATCTTTCTTGTCCTTTTCTGTCTGCATCACCTCTCCTCCCATCACAGACACACACACACACAAATACACATACACCTATACACACAATCTCTTCAGCCTTTCTCCTTCCCCAAAGTCAAATTTGTTGTCTTACACTCAAGGGTCGCTTGTTACCCCAAAATATTTCTGCTTCAGTACAGTTTGTTTCACATTAATAGCACACCCTAACCCTTTTTTCTCTCTTTCTGGAGCCTTCTGCAAATGTTTCCCTCCATCCAATTTTCAACCTCAAATCAAATGTCCTCAATAAAGGGTGTAAACGTTGCAGACGTCAGTTTTCCATACAAGACAGCCTTGTTTCTTTGTTTCTTTCTTGATGATGTTGATTGGATGATGCATTTTGATCTCTGAACATTAAGTCATAAAGCTGATCTATGCTAGAGCACTGAACACTTTTGATGTTTGCTGCTCAATGAGAATGATGTATTGGAACACTTTATATCATGGATATTCAGATTTTGTTGCACAGTGTGATTGTATACTATAACCCAACGTCACAGAAACCTACTCTTTTTATCTTGTCAGCATTAGGACATCAGAGGACAGTGTCAGTTAAAGAACCTTCATCAAGCGGTCTTGTTCTATGCAGCAGCTGTAGCTCAGGAGTTAGAGCAGGTTTTCTCCTTTTTTAAAAGTTGGTGGTTAGATCCCTTATTCCTCTGATCTGCATGTCTAAGTGTCCTTGGGAAAGATACTGAACCCAACTTTCCTCTCAGTGGCTGTTCTATGGTGTTTGTATGTTAGAGTTCATGATAAGCAGGTTGACACTTTTTAAGAAGCCAACTGCCACTAGTGTAAATGTTGTTGAAAGTGTAGGTTGTTAATAGACTGGAAAAGTGCTGTATAATTGCACTCCAGATACCATTCATTTATCGATCTCATGTTGGCAACTTTCTCAGCACGTGAATATGCCTGTGGTATAGCAGAGGAGCTCACTGTGTCAGCCTCGATCAATGCAGATACAATTACAGGGGGATATCTGTGATTTTAACAGCTTTCTGTGTGGATTAAGCCCTACTAAATGTAAGGACCTTGAGCACAGCATGGAGACAACTAATTCTTTCTCTGAAGCATGAATTAAAAATGTACTGCAACTTTAATTTCTGTCAAGCCTCAAAGTACTGAGCCTCCAAAAGTAAATCAGTCTTTACAGTCCCATGGACAACTACCCTTTAATGATTGCATTTGACCTAAGATAAGCACAGAACTTTCAAGATTTTCAACTTCTCTTAAACTATGATATCACCAGTCTTTTGTCAGATTTTTCCATGTTTCTTTCCTTCTTGGCCCATCACCCACAGTTACTCACCCGATCTTCCTTTTTTAAAGCTCAAGGTTAAGCAATTTCTCCAAGATATAGCTACTTTTTAGCAGTCAGCCTGCTCTAAGTAGATTTGTTTTCATCTGAAATTTGAATCAGTGCCCTTGTGAGTGTTAAATGGAATTAGGGGCAGATTCAAACTAATGTGGTCCCATACAGTAACAAATTACTTGAAGTGGTGGAAAACTTCCCGGTGCCAAGGCAATACCAGCAGTCATATATCAAAGGCTGACAGTTGGGCTTTAATTGAAGACCAATTATTTTTCAGAGAGAAGGACATGAAACATGAATAGTAATGCAGAGAGGACTGCTCAGTTCAGGCCAATAGGCTAATGTCTTTTTGATGTGTTTATGGTTCTGTTTCTGTGTGAAACACCAAAGCCAAGAGAAATTGAGAAACCATGTTCAGAGAAATAAATGAGGGTCATTTTTCATTTAAAGCCAAGGATGTTGTAGAAGGTGAGCCCAAATAAAGAGAAATCCCATTCATGTGTAAATATAGCCCGCCTAAAAACCTTGTGTAAAAACTGATATTAAAATGTGACCTTTTAAGGGAGCAAGTCAGACATAAATATTGTATCTATCTTTTCAAACACCGTAAAAAACAAACAAAAAAAATCAGAAAAGAATGCTTGGGAGGTAATTAAAAGAAACATCTTGTATTTGCGATTAAGGATAATCAATCAATCATTCATTTCCCATGACAGCTTATCCTCTTTGCTGTGTCACTTGGTGGCTGGAGTTGATCCTAGCTGATTTTGTGTAAGAAACAGGGCACAACTTGGACAAGTCGCCAGTTCATTCTTGTGCAACACTGAGTGAGGCAGCAGTGCAAACCACTACACCAGCGTGCACACTGATTGAAGATATGTGCATATTTATCAGCTTTTGATTCTATAATTCAACTAAGACCAGGTGGAACTATTGCATCAGTTCTCATTTAGACGTGGAAGTCAAAATGCTTGTTTTGCAACTTTTTAATTTTTGTTCAACACTTGGTTGCACAATAAAATGAAAGGTTGTAGTCTATTATAAAATACAACACAATGGAATAGTGTGTGTATATATGTATAGAGAGAGAGGTTTGAGGTTTACAAAATCCCTTTATTAAACAGTGCTGGAATAGAAACACATCACCATCACATTAGCGCAAAATACAAAGAGCATTTTTTTTTTTTTTTTCATCAAGAAATCAACAACAAATGTACCTTTTCTCTCAGGTCATAAATTTACAATCAGCTCTCCGTCCCCTCCCACAGAGCACAACACCCCCTCGACTGCCCACGTGCTGCTGAAGTCTTGTAAATTGTCTGTTATTTTATAATAAGCAAACTCAGCCCTGAGTCGGGCCTTTAGCAGACCCTCAAAGACCGGCACCAGATCCACACTCCCAGAATTCTGGGTCCTGTTCCGATTTGTCAGCCAGATAGCCATCTTGGCAGCACCTGATAGAAAATTCAGCAAAGTGCAGACAGCCTTGTTCTTTGCAGAGTACTTTGGGGTGAAAATGAATGTTTCAAATGTAAAGAACTCACCGAACCCCTGAAACAACCTCCTCAAAATACCAAAGAGGGATTTTAACCTTTGACACTCCACAAACAAATGGGCGAGGGTTTCAGTGTTAGCAGAATAAACACTCCTCCCTAACCCCAGAATCAATGCATGCTATGTATCTGTTCGTAGCTATTGCTCCATGTACAATCCTCCACTGGAGGTCCGCTGTCCGCTTTTCAACAGGTGGCTTGTACAGGGACCGCCAGCTGCCTTTCGGGGAAGAGTCCGGCCCAAAGAACTCAGTTCACCTCGACTCTCTGCCCCCTGACAATGGCTGGAAGTTGAGGACTTTGACACAGGTCTGGTAAAGGTCTTTTTTTGATGCGTCCTGAAACTTGCTCCGGTGTGGTGGTGTGAGAGATAGAAGCCGCCTGGTCCAGACCGGAAAAAGTCCAGGATTGTCCTCTGGATGTCCTCAATCAGTCCTCTCGGTGGTGTCAAAGTGATGAGTTTATGCCAGAGTCAAGGCAACCAAGCCATTGGCAACCAAAACCCTCCCCCTATACGACAACTATACGGCAACCACTTCCATTTAGACAACCGAGCGCACACTTTCTCCTTAACTCCCTCCCAGTTCTTAAGTTCAAAATCCTCAGAAAAACTACCAACACCATCATCCCCTCCCTCCCTCACTCAAACTCCAGGCAGACTGGGAATTGCCTGGTCCCTCCACTCACCCAGCAACAGTGCCTCACTCTTCCCCCAGTTCACCCGTGCAGAGGTAGCCTTCTCATATAATGAGAGGGTGTCCTGCAAACCCCGAACATCCTCCTGACCGGACACAAAAATGTTTACGTCATCTGCATATGCAGAACGAACCAGGGGACGCTCGAGGCCGCAGGACCCAGGCAAGGAGAGCCCGCTGAGCCGGCCCCTCAACCTGCACAGCAGAGGCTCAATGGCCAAGCTGTATAACTGGCCAGAGATGGGACATCCTTGTCTTATACCCCGCCGTACAGGGATGGGCCGGCTCAGTCCCGCTCCCATTTTCACCAAACACTGTGCATTATAATACAATAAACTTAACCAAGATGTGAACCCATCACCAAAACCAAGAGCCCTCAGTGCTGAAAACAAATAGGAGTGATCCACCCTATCAAAAGCTTTCTCCTGATCTTAAGACACCATTCCCATATTTACATCATGATATTTACACACATCAATAATGTCTCTAATTAGAAAAATATTGTCTATAATTGTCCTGTCAACAACACAGTAGCTCTGATCTGCCTGGACAATGTTCCCCAGCACCTCCCTGAGCCTGTTTGACAAGGCTCTGGGCAGTATCTTGAAGTCACCTTTTTTTGGCAGCAGAGAATGGATTGCTCTTTGACACGACACCGGAAGAGATCCTGTTCCGCTACACTCCATTAAAACGTCATGTAAATCATGTCAAAGAATATTCCAGAACCGTTTAAAAAAGTCCATGGATAACCCATCGATCCCCGGTGCTCTCCCTGAAGCCATCTGATGGACCGCAGCCGTCAATTCCTCCAAAGACAGATCTTTGTCAAGGGCAGCCTTTTCCCCCAGGCTGAGCTGGGGAAGACCCAGCAGGTCTGCCCGGCTCTCCATGTCGCATGATTCTGCTGCAAATAAGTCTGTATAAAAATCCACTGCGTGGGTCCTCATCTCCGCTAGATTGGTGGTTGTTCTCCCCCCTGGTAGCTTCAAGCTGGTCATCAGTTTCCTCTCTGCCACCGATCTCTCCAGGTTGAAGAAAAAAGAGCTTGGGGCATCCATGTCTTTCAGTTGAATGAAGTGGGATCTGACGAGGGCTCCTTTGACCCTCTCGTGCAGGAGTGTTCTCAGCTCCATCCTTTTCTCCTGCAGCAGGGGGCCAGTGGTGGTGTCTGAGCTCCTGTTCAGACCCTCTTCAATGTTTTTAATACTTAACTCCAGGTCTCTAATTGCAGTTTTTATTCCAGAGGAAGAATGGGAGGTATACTTTGCTGTATACAGCAAAGTTAGTCACGGTGTTCCACAAGGCTCAGTGCTTGAGCCAATACTATTTACCTTGTATATGCTCCCTCTGGGCAATATCGTTAGAAAGCACTCAGTTAACTTTCACTACTATGCGGATGATAGCCAATTATATCTGTCAATAAAGCCAGAGGAAACAAATCAATTGGCTAAACTTCAAGCCTGTC
>JAQNCA010000032.1:2074323-2086606 GCA_029783725.1 Acanthurus tractus
AAAAGCAAGTCAACTGGACTGTGTTAGGTTTGTTGGGAAGATGTTTCACTTCTCATCCAAGAAGCTTCTTCAGTTCCTGAACTGTACTCTTTAGGCTCAGGCTCCCAAGGGTTACTGCACTGCCTTTGGATTGCTAAAAACAGCAACCATATTACATTTAGATGGATGAGGTATTGAAAGGACTTTTAGTTTTTCTGTTGCTTATCTTAACAGAATGGTGATTTATAAAAACAAAAACCATCAAATAGGCAAATTTTATGTAGTTATTTTTCATGCTTGACAACTGGCCAGATTTTGAAAATTATAACAATATTTTGGCAGAATGCCAAAGATGAATCGAGACATCTCAAAACCTGAAAAGAGAAGCTGATCTGTAGTCTGGTGATAAGACAGCAGATACTTCTTTGTGCCAGATGGAAACTAACAGCTAGCATATGTACCATTTAATGTTGGTCCAACTACTGAGGCATATCTTTCTGTTGTTTTTTTTAGTATAAAAATATAACATTACAAGGGTTTGTTAAAAACTTAAGCTCTATAAAATAAAACCACATCTGTTATCTGTGAATGTTCTCATTCATCCAGGTCATAGTTATTCTAGGCAAATAAATCAAAGGCAACTGGACTCATATTACTGGGTCCAGTTGCCTTCGATTTATTTGCCTAGAACCACATCTGTTAGTTGTAGTATTGTATTTATTTTATGTACATAAGCGATAGCATTGCTTTTAAAGAAATGTACATGCTAGCCAGATTAAGGTTTTTGTGATAGGGAGCAGTGCCATTTATACTACTTTTATTTTCAGGAGCTAAAGAATAAACAAAAAATGTTTTGGTAAATCAAGTTCAATAATCACAACAGAACAAAAAAAAATCTGGAGTCTATAGATACACATTAGAAATTATGTTTTGATAGGATTTTAAAATCTCTGTAGAAATGAAGGGGGCATTTTGATTTGGCATGCTATTATTGAATTATTATCAGTAAAAGGACAGGAAAGTACTAACAGATGGAAGCCTTTGTATATCAACATAGTTTAAAGAAGAGAAAAAAAAGTGTAACTTTATGAATGATGTGGTATATTATACTATGGCCCTACATGGTTTAACATTCCACATTACACTGTTTAACATTTCTCCGCAGCTGTGTGCATCACTTTTTCCCTTTTGATATCTCTCCCTATGCCCTTATATGGTTTGAAACATCTTCTTTGTCTCCTAACTTGTGTTGCAACATAGTATGTCCTTGAAGTTGAAGCCTAACAGCTTCATCCTGTTTTGTAGCGATATAGCAATATCCTGTTTTTATGGGATAGATAATATCGCCCATGTAGAATATGACAGTTGAGGGGTTCCATCCATGTATAGTTGCATTCCTATTTTATGGCGAGATCTCCCCTAGGGCTATAAAAAGTGGAATGGTTGATCTGTACGTCGAAGATTCATATTGGCTTTGAATGCTCTCATCAGGTTGTCCGGAACACCTGATTGATACTGTACTTCTTTGTAATAAACTTTATAATATACAATCAAGTCAGTGTCAGCTAAGATTTCTTCACCAGCATCTTCACAGCATCTCTACAGAAGATACCACAAAACCTGGCTGAAGCTGTTGTGTTATTGTTGACTGGCCGCACCGCAAAGAATTCCCTGTGCGGGCGAGCTGTGAGTTTGTGTGTGTGGAAGTGTCTCCATCTAAATTTAGCTTTCTTGTGTTGTAAATCACCGCAAGAGAGGGGAGTACCATAGAGTACTGCAGTAAAAATAAAATAAGTACTAGAGTGAAGATAATAATAAGTACTATATGAAATGTTAAACATATAAAGACGTCAAAATACATGTTGTATTGAAACAACAGTCATAAGAAAGTAAAAGTAAGAGTCAAAGTTCGTCTAAACTCTATATCATGGAATAGTCTAACTGAAGACAGTAATAATCTTGGGCCCAAGGGGGATTGGACCATAACATAGTGGAAGAAAGGAGAGAAAGGCGACTGTGCAGACTGCATGCTTTAGGAAATGTCCATTGAAGTTAAAGAAAATTAAATTGTGAAAACTCCAAGCGTAAGTTAGTAGGGAGGAAAACTCGTTATGAGTTTGAGGAGTTGTTATAATGGTAAAACTTGGCATTTCAAGCGTATTTAGAAGTTCCCAGAGAGGAATTCATGTGTTCTGGAGTAGTCAAAGTGTGGTAAAACTGGATGTTGACCAGTGATGACAAATTCTTAAACATGCATGCAAATGTTTAAAGCAATGATTTAATGCTGCTATGTTTTGGGGAAATGATTTCTGTTTGTTCTGTATTCTTGTCTGTTGGATGTTTTGGGTGTGGCTGTGAGTGATTCAGATTGTGTGTGTGCAGAACGCTGCGCAATATTTTTGTTGTATGCAACTAACATATATATACACGTGTTGGGAGTACGTGAGGGAAAGTTAGGAATCGATGATGCTGATATGTTTGTCTATTAATGATAAAATCCTATGAGCCTTTTTTACAGGGGACATATAAATTTGAAAAAGCATACTAGTTCCATAGGGAACTTCATAAGACCTGATAAAATCAATGAGCCAGGTGTGCTTAAATGTACTATGCAGTCCTAGTGTTCCTTTTAGCACCAACATGGTAAGCCATACAAAGAAATGTGGAATTTAAACTTTATAAGCTGCATCTGAATGCATCGATTACTCAGGCAGCCCAGTAAATGACACCTTAGCATAGTTTCTCTGTTTGGCATATTCAAAAGCATTTTTCCTGAAGACTTAGTTTGGTTGTAGTCAGCATTGGGACTGCTTGAAATGTTTGATGTTTTATCATTTCTCCTCTCCTCCTCTCCTCTAATTATTTTATAAAATCTGTGCCAATTACAATATTTTTCTACATATTGAAGCCTTCCGGGTTCTTTCCTTTAGGTGATTTTATTAAATGTCAGAGAGCAGAGTGTTAGTTTCCCTTGAATGTTTCCCCTGGACACCCTGACCTGGAAAATCTGCCTGTTGTAGCCACTTTGATGCCTCAGCAAGCCTGGCAATGGGAGTGTTGCCTTAGGGCACATCATCACAAAATTGTGCATATGTCCATGCTAAATTAGCTCGCTTACAGTAGCTACTAAAGTTGATAGAGCGCCTTTGCCCAGGGCCATGAAAAAATAAATATCTCCTTTGGCTAAAAGTGTGTGAAGTCGAAACATAACTTACCGCATGACATTAAGTTCAGGAACAGTTGAAACATTTAGACTAAATCATAGATGACTGAGGAACTTTTGCTTAACTTGTGCTAAATTACCACTTTGATTTAAATGCACAAAACAATGTATTCTCTGTTATGATTTACCTGTTTGGCCTAAATAACAGATATTGATCTTGTAAAGGCCTTAAGCATAATATATGGCACACTGTGCATCCTCCAACACATTGAGTTACTGACTAGAAGGCTGTGACTTCAAACTACACAAGATTATATATTTATATAATGATAATAATTTAAATATTAATTAATATCTAAATTATCAACTTTTCCAACTAGAAAGAAGTTCTTTAAGGTTAAGAGCAGACAAAGGTGGAATAATAAGGGGTAAAAAAAGGGGTATCCACATACTCTTACATGTTTTGCATTTAGGTTTTGATTAACAACATCTCAATAATTAAACAAAATAACAACAGCAACAAAATACTGGAAATACTTATGAAAACAGATTAGAGGCATCTCATCTTACTTACCAGTCAGAAAAAAGAGGACTAGTCTGTAAGAGTAATTATTGATGAGCTTGCAAAACCCCTTGCAATAAGCAAAACTGTATTATAATACACCCCTTGTACAAAATCATTCACCAAATCAATCCTAACTTACCTCGTAATACCATCATCAAACCACTTGCCCCGCATGCTGACAATGCGGTGGAGCTGACAGCAAGGCTCGTGCCTGTCCAATGGATTTAATTCAGGAGTTATTGGAGAATCACTTAATTTGAGTCTCAATACAACAGTAGACCAAGAAAGATAAAACGAAGTGTGTTAACTCTTTTGAGCATAATACAACTTTCCCAGGTTTTTGTAACACATGTCCCAAATAGTGTGAAATGTGTTGTTAGTGTGAAATTTAAAGTAAGCATATTTAATCAGTAAAGTTAAAAGAGAACAACATCAGGATAAATTTATTGCTCATTTACTGTTTTGAATAATTTCAGTAATAAATTGGGACTATATTACATTCTGATGTTTTGCACAGTAAAATTTTCTGTATTTGGAGTTGTAGTTACAATGTGTTCTACCGGCCAGCCACCCCCAAATTTCTATCCACATTGTATGTGTATGACACTGGTTTAACAAGCAGACACCAACAGTCCGGGGGCACTTACTGATTATCATCAGCAAACAAAGTCCCTTGTGAGTGCACATGTTGTTTAGGGCCTTTTTATGGAAACTGGTCAGTTTCCCTGGACAGGTTTTTTTTTTCTGTTTACCAATCATTACTCTTTGCAAGAGCTTCAAATACATAGTATGTCCTGTTATAAGGTTTCTGAGAATTGTCTTTTAAACTTTCCAAGATGGAGCTTGTCTCTTCAAAGTGGCAACTTTAATAGTGTTAAGTTGCCAAATACATCATCAAGGATAAACTGGCTCAATGAAATTACAGAGCTAATAATTTATTTGACATAGGTAGACAAAGGGAAACAATGAGAAAAAGGAAGATGGTATGTTTCAAAAATGTGAGTCTAAAAAAAAGAGAGAACTGCAACACAGGTAATAGATTGCTGTTGTTTTCCTAATTTGAGTATCTCTTTTCATGGATGTGATTAGTTTTTGATTGAAACTCTGCTAATGCCTACTTGGCTGCCTGTTGAGTCCAGTGTCAAAATGTACCAGAATGTGGACTTTGTTTGTTTGTGTTTCTGTGTTGGCATTTAACTCAGTTACTGTAGCATGATGTTTGTCACTGCAACGACAAATTAAAAAAAAAAGAGGAAAAGAAGAAGAAAGTGAGGCGAAGGAAATCAAGCAAGAGGGAAACACATCGGTAAAATGAAAAAGACAACAGAGATGTCTGACATAAGATTAAAGCTTCGAACAGTAAAGCATGATTGAACAGAACAGAGAGAAAAATGGTTCGGGATTAAATGAGAGCAGAGTCTTGGCTTATATCCAGCAGGTACCGGAGGGCAGTAATGAATCTCCTCCATGAACATCTCTGTCCTCACACACAGCATTTAAAAATCACAGGCGAGAAGCTGATGAAACCAGCCGCTGAACATCTGAGTGGGAAGAATAGAAGTAATAAAAGTGATAGAGAGAGGAAGTATGGAAGCAAAATGGAAGAAACAGGAAGCGATAAAATAGTAGCAGAAAGGGAAATGAGGTGAAAGAGCAGGAGAAAGTGGTCAGCAAAGAAAAATAGGGCAGAAGGAAACAATAAAACACAGTTGAGATGGTGATTATATATCAGAAGGAGGCAGAACTGGGGCCTTTCATCATGCTTTGTGACATTACGACCACCTAAGGTGCCTGCCAAGCACACAATCTTTACATCTGATGGGAGAGAAATCGAAACGAAGCAAATGCTCATGAAGTAATTATGAATACCAATGTCCTGTTTTGCGGTATTTCCTGTCATGAACTATGGAGCCTGAAAAAACTTTTCTCAATGTCATTTGTCCTCATAAATTTTCACTGTGGTGCAATGGTACATGTATTTACCACATGCACTAAAATTAAATAGGATAACAGAAAGATCATACACTTTAATGTAACAGCGTTGAATTTAAGTACTACTTGATTGAAAGCATTAGAGCATTAAACAGCTTTGGCATATGATGTGCAGCAAAACAAAGACCAGTTGGTGGTATTGTTGTGAGTTAACTCATACATCAGAATATCCCATTGTCCTATTTGCATTCTGTGACATGCAAACACTTTAAATCAACTAATTGCTTACATGTGCTCTCTCAACCAGCATACCTCAGCTTTAGTGCCCAGACGACCTCTGTCTGTCTATACACCACTGCTGATGAAGTCAGCTCAGCCAGAAGCCCCCAAATAATCCCTATTTAAGGGTTAGGGTTCATAAATCTATGAAAAGGGTCACAAATATGGAAAGTTATTCTCAAAGAGGACCAGAAAATCCCCAAACTGTTGGGAACTCTAGTTTAAACTGGCTGTATTTAAAAAGCAGAACATAGTGAACTGAGGATTAATCCACAGTTTGAGCTCTGTGTGAATTTTGTGTATTTGGATGGTATATGTGACACTGAGTCAAAATAACCTATAATGTGTTCTAGATAATGAGGGAACATGTCATTCAGTGCAGAAATTATGAGTTATTATTATAACTCATGTTTTAAATAGTGATGTTCCATAACAGGAAGCAACATGATCAGGCTTTGAGTAGACAAAGTAGTTAGTTTGTGAGATGCACTCAACGTCAAGGTCTAGTCACAGGATTTGTTGACAACAGGAAACATACAGGCAGAGATGTTGCTACCACTTAGGAATTTATCCTTTTAGGTTATGGATGTGCATTGTATATATTGGTAGAGAGCCAACCGTTATAACTGTTCATAACGTTGCTGGAGTCACTTGAGGCCAAGAGCAAACGACCTTGGTTGGGCATGCCCTATGAGGCCATATGTGAGTGGTTGTTAAATCTCCTGGGAAGAAATGAAAGGAATGACAGCACTGTAGATGGGTGATAAGTGGTGTTGTAGACCGTCCTCTCTGTTCAGGCTCCTTGAACATTTTACACTCAGCCTCAGGTGACTCCAGCAACTTTAATGACAGCCATTACAACCAGAGGTTTCTATGACCTTGATGTCAGCCCCATAGAAGTCTAAAGCTTGAGACCTTTTGCCAGACACATCTGATAACCTCCTGGATAAAGGCAAAATATTTTGGAAGACAATGTTTCCCAGGTGTCAAAGTTTTATCATCACTCTCTTGTTGCAACTGTTTACACACACAAATAAAAAATAAAATCACCACAGAGAATATTTTTTTCTGAGGTGTATGAGGAGTGATTTGTAAGGTAGAAGTAGAAGCCTGGGTAGAAGTAAATTTTTGAAAACCTAGTAAATTCTGTTGTAAAAACATTTCCCTTCTATTTTTGCATACTTAATCCAGTGGTCATGGATCATAGAGAACTATTCTTTGTAAAAGTCAGCCTCTCAGACCTCTGGAGAGGGGTCCAAAGCAGCAATGATGTCATCTTTGTTCAAATGCCAGCTGCTTTACTCCTCCTTTATCTTACTGAAGAGGTCATAGTTTGATAGTGCCAAATCAAGTGAATAGGGCAGATGCTGGATGAGGTCAAATCTGCATTCCTGGATGACTGCACAGAGGCCAATGTGGTCCATTCTCTCAGACAGTGCTGACTCACAATTTTCAAGTACCTCTAACAGAAAAACAGAAAGTGTTAACTTCAAATCTGCTTAACTGCTCAAAGAGTTTGTTAAGTCTCCTTAGGTGGATGTTAGGAAAGAAGACATTAACCCAGCAATCAAAGGAGGAGATGGAGTCTGCATGTATGGCAAAAGAACAAAATATCTTATTGTAACCTAATTCTATGAACAACAAAATCACAAGAGAAGAAGAGGAGGGTGAGACAAGGGGATTGCGCCAAACAAACTCAAAATTGTACAATAAAACGAGTCCTAAACTGAATCTGACCTTGAAAACCAAAACTAAAACAAAACCTGGCTCTCTTATCTAAAAAAAAAGAGCTTAACCAAAAAGAAATACAAAGGTGGCACCAACCCTAAAGCCTAGTGTGTTTAACAGTGAAATCTACGTGCATGGAACATGTATAGGGTACCCCCGACCTACCTAGATCTACACCCTCCCTCAACCAACCTAACTTTTACCAGATAAATGACCCTTTTAATGCAGTACCAAGCACACCGACTAGCAGCTTCAGCAGGCAGAAGCAGGCAAAGTCCTTTTATAGCGAAATCTCTGGATGTGATTGGCCAGTTCAGAAATGATATGATATGATACATGTTTGTCATAATCCTAACATACATTATGTTTATACAGTATACATATAAATTACAGTACATCTTGTTTTACTGTATTTATATTTATAAATATACACTGTATGTATTTATTATTCCGTGTGGGGTAGCAAAAAACTTCAGCTTTGTCATATATGTATTTATTTTATGCAATACTGTATCAAATAAGTTCAAGTGCCTTAATGATACATGGGCTAGGAGGTTTGCATCGACTCCTCAGACCAAATTATTCTGTCAGGGACAATGATGATTCAGTGCGTACACTTCCGTTTGATGACTCAGACCTATCTGTCATCAACCTTTAGACTTTAAGTTGAAAACAGCCCCCAGTCTCTATTATTTCCTTGTGTTTTTCGACTTTATTTATGAGCTTATACAACTAAAAACACGAGTTAGCCAAATCTTAAATTTGAATCAAAGATGTTTACATTATCATTTACTGTGTGAGCAACATATTTAAAAAATCTAATTAAATCTAATTTAAAAAATCTGATGTGTCCAAACATAGAATAATATATGGTTCATCCCAACACACTGAATACAAGCAATGTACATGCTTGTGTATTTCCCTTTTCTTTCAGCTCTTGTTGGTTTTATTCAGTGTGTCATAGTGTGCATCCTGCTGAAGTGTTTGACACCTCCTGAAAACTAAAGTTAGACAGACAGTGATAATGAGTTCAGAACAAAGTTGAAATTCAGCCTGCTAAATACCCTCAAGTAATTTACTTCATTTGTCAGCCCGCAGGCAGTTCACAGTTTATTATGCATTTAGTGTGTGAGAGAGTGTGTGTATGTATGCGGGTGTGTGCGTGTGTGTGTTTATGTCTGCAGTTCACAGATTAATTATTCACCCACAGGTAGTTAAAAGTTCGGAAAGTTAATGTGTGTGTATGCGTTTTATATATGTGAGTGGGAGTTTTATTTTGCCTCATTAGCCTATGAGTAGTTGTTGGCTCATAATCCATAATCAATTGTGTTTGTGTGTAAGCGTATGAATGCGCATGTGTGTGTGTGAGAGGGAGAGTTAGTGTATGTACACAGGCCTTAATGAATGCATACTTTGCTTTAATTAGTCTGTAAGCATTTATGTCTACAGGTGTGTGTGTGAGTTTATGAATGCAAACACAGTATTTAATATTAACAAGCAGTTGAGACTTTTTAGTGAGTGTGCCGTTGTATGTGTGTTTGTCTGTGCTTGTACTTGGTCCTGGGGTTCTCTGACCAACTTTTATCCAGTCCATTTATTTTCTAATAAGAATGTTGCTGCAATTGCCTAGGTCACCTGTGGGAGGCGCCCTCTCTGCTCAGAAACCCAAACTTATTTTTTTTCTTACACCTTTTTGAATTCAAGATCATCAACTATCTGCAAGCTGAAATTTGTGCCATGGAAACCAGTGAACAGCTTGACAAATTCCTGTAATCAGTCTATAAAATTTCTTAATATTTATTGTCCAAGAAGATTAAACCAAAAGGTTTAACCAGGACAGAATGTTAAAACACAATTTTGCCGTGTTGTGCTTTAACTTTGTACAAGTTACAGAAAAACACAACTAACTGTATGTCTCAATTTGTGTGTCCTTGAACCAGAGGAAAAGCTGGAATAGCTTTCATCATTTTAGTGTGTACAAGGGCACAACTTCTAAAGTAATAGGCATCTTCAGAATTTAAAAGTCATGTTACTAACTGAGAGCATGAATAGCAAGCATGAGCAAACAACTGACTGTGAACGGAGATGGAAGTTGCCCATAAAGGAAATGTTTCAATGCCAAGAACAAAAGTGAATAACCAAAGTACTTTCAACAAGTTCCAATCAATACCAAAACAAAAGATCCACACAGAATGAGCAGAACACACTCACAAACCTACTTCATGTTTTCATACTTACAAACTTGATGTCTACGATAAATGCCATTTATCAAGAATAAAGTGATTTGATATCTCAGAGGAAGAGGCGGAGCAGGTGGACCAAGACGGTAGACAGGCAGGATCAAACACAAAATACTTTCTTTAGCAGGACACAGACAGACAAAACGGATATGACTTGAAAAAGACTAAACTAGAAACTGGACTTAAACACAAAATAAATTAATATGGGGATGAGAGCAGGTGGAGAGCTCATGTGATGGCTTTGAGATAATCTGAGGGAAAAGCACATGTCTGTCCGGTGAAAATATTGGCATCTGGCAGTGCAGGCAAGGAGGGAAGGCGTTCAAAGAAAAGCAGGGTGAGGAGGAACAAATGAGATCTCCACTACATAGCAATATTAATTGTTTAGTTAGGTATGTTAAGGTCCAAAGCTAGAGATCCTGTGTAACCTGACGGAATATATTGATAATAATAAACTTTATTTTACATAGTACCTTTTAAAAACACAGCTACAAAATGCTTTAAAATAAAACAAAGTCCCTGGGCTCAACATTTTAGATATTTTCAAATCAGGGACTATGTAAGGGAGCATCTTCCTTGATTTGAAAATGCATCTCCTGATAAATTGGATGGGTGTTTGAAATTGTGCAGACGTTCAGACCATGTAATATCCATCCTGTATGGCAGACTGTAAGGTCTTTGTCCCCCTACTATGACTAAGATTAAATCGGAATGGGAGAGGGAATTAGGACTAAAATTTACTGATGACATCTGGGACTCCAGTTTAGAACATGTCCCTACCTGCTCTTTAAATGCTAGACATTGCTTAATCCTACATAGAATCCATTATGCAAAAGTGAAGTTACACAACATCTTTCCTGAAATTTCACCCCTATGTGATAAATGTGAGTCTACAAAAGCTGATCTGCTGCACAGTCATGTTCACCAAATCTAAGGCTTCTAGATTGACATTTTCAGTTTTTTTTTAAATATTTAAATTTATTTTAAATTACAATTTATTTAATTTTATTTAATAAGTACAGATACAACCTGAACCAGTCCTAATAAAAAATCTTGGGTATTTCACACATGTTGAGATCTTTAAGAGTAATGCAACAACTTTTATTGTCATGTGGTCTGATCACAGCTAAGAAGCTGATTCTAATGTTTTGGAAAGGGAAAGAGGTGCCCACACTGAAAAGATGGCTGGCAGAGCTGACAGACATCCTTCATCTGGAAAGGATCAGATACTCTATAAAGGACAGAACTGAACAATTTGAAAAGATCTGGCGACCACTGCTTTCCTTCCTAACAAAGGAGCGGGCCCCCTGACTGTCTGAATCCACCATAGCGCTCATGGTGTAGGATTGGCTGAGGGGGGTGGTGAGGGTGGCAGTGGGCCTTTCGGGGTATTATTTTGCTGGGTTTTGTATGTTTTTTATTTTTCCTTTTTTTCGAGGGGATCATGCTTTGAATATTCAACGGTGCATTGTTCTGTATTGGACCTCTGTTTTTGGAAATTAATAAAAATTATTTGAAACTAAAATAAAACAGAGTGTAAAGAGGCAAGTTAGAACAACAAAAGAACCATAGAAATGAAAAACATGATTAAAACAAATACGAATTGAAATTTTTAAATTTAAAAGTGGTTAAGGAGCTGTGACAGAGTTTGTTGAACCAGGGCATTTCAAGGAGCCAAGGAGCACTGACTGCAATGGCTTCGACATCTCTGAACACACATGACCTCACTTAATAATTAGCTCAGAGAGCTAAAACATTTAGTAAAGCTATTATGCACTTTAGTGCATAATAAAAGAAGTCACTCACGCACCTTCAAAATGTTATTAATTTCTTGTTAACTGTAAAATTGTACCTGTGCTAAATTCACTTGTAAACTATCTCTAATTTAGCAACTAAGCTACAGTAATTAAAACAGATACAGTACTTACAGATAGTGATCAAAGCCAGTAAAGAACAATCTATTCAATGTAGAATGTTAAACTACATGTTCAAACATACTGCATCAGAAGTAGATTTCTTTAAACTCACCACATATCTCGTTTTCAATTTGCTAATGTCTTTAATGTAGTTAAAGGGGATTTTGCATGGAATTTATTAGCATTGCAACTAGAGGACTTCATGATCAGTTACCTTTAAAGTATTACCAAATAGTATTTTACATTTAAATTATTAGCATTTCAGCTTCCAGTTTGTTAACATTTTTAGCATAAATCAATAGAGCTGAACATGTTGGTGGTTAACATCATGGATAGTAGTCCTTTTCTTTAGTGATCTGCATGACAGACATGCAAGACAGAAGCTAAGTTCTTCATTAAAAGACCAGGGGTCCGTTTCACAAAGCAGGTTTAGTGAAAACTGAGTTTGTTAACCCTGAAATGAGGGAAACTCTGAGTTTTC
>JAQNCA010000032.1:2126172-2139206 GCA_029783725.1 Acanthurus tractus
CACTAACAACTCTGTCATATACCTAGAGAATTGCTTTTTTGCCACCATTGAGTTGTTCCCTTCTATGCTCTGATATTTAAGTGTATTGTAAAACCTCAGGAGATTTAACATCAGTAATATAATATTTTTTACAGCAGTAATAATGGCCTTTGGATGTGCTGCTGCTGCTCAAAATGTTAATAGTCCGTATTCTATTCCCAGTGACAACTTCTTTGGCTTCTCTTGTACACAAGACTGTTCCATACAACAAACAGGAGAAAGGCTTCTGATACAGACTGAACTCAGTAAGTTTGCATAAGTTTAGGCACTGATCCAAAAGCACAAACTTAAAAAAGTCCTGGCTATTTTTTTAACTGTTCTTTAATCATAAAGAGTATATAAAAACTAACAAACAAATAATATAAATGAGACTTAGAAATGGCAGAATTATTCCTCTTTTTTACTTGCTTTTTGAGGCACCGTAAGATCGGCGCAGTTGGCCAATGTGCTCACACACCTCTCCACAAGCACACACATCGTTCTTTTCTGTCCTTGCCTCTCAGCAGTGTAAAATATTTAAGAGTGCTTTGGACATATTGAGTAAAGTTAGTAAAGTGGCCTTTGAAAACATTTTCGAGCACAAAGTATACATTTTGAAGTAAACAATGTGCATATGGAAGCGTGTGTATCTCACGTTTGGCCAAGATGCACACAGCCCCTTCATTTATGAAGCTGAGCCCCCCCACACATTAAATTTCAAATTAGAAATAATTGTAATCATAATGCCAAATTAATCTCAATGGACAAGATCACAACTGTCAAATCATCTTCAGTTGCTAACAGCTGGAGCAACTTCCATGTTAATGTCAGTGTATTTATTTGATCAGTAAAACAGGGATTAAATAATAATTATCTATAACATGAACCCTATGCTAAGAGTTCTGTCTCCTCATGGCTTGCGCCGGGCTGAAGTGTACGATAGGGCCCCTTATGTATATGAGATAGCCTCAAAAATTATTTCCTGGGTTTCTTTGTTTTTATTTCAGACAATTGGCAGTATAAACACTGGGGCCAGTGGACTTTTTATATTTCTTTCTTACTAATATAATGACCAAACGATACAATGACCAAATAATGGGAGAAATCTTTCCATTTCAGAAAAATAAATGCATGTGATCCCATAATGAGGAATGTTTAACTACTATGGAATTTAAGAATTTGAATTCAGTTAGTGGGAAAATAAATGGAAGCAAGTCAATTAGAGAGTTTTTAGAGAGAAATTAAATCTAAACACAAATTAACATGTGGTTAATTCCAATATATTGTACTGAGTTAATGGGATTATTTTCCATATCTTTAAAATTTAATTTCACAGGAGTGTATTATTGCTTTAAAATGCATGGGATCCTCAGATGTAGGCTGTTAAATGTATGAATAGAGACATTAATCTTAAAAATAATTAGCTAATCAATCATCCACCAGAGGGAAAGGGGAAGAAGGCTTAATGATGGGGTATGACCCTAAATGGGCAGCACAACAGAGTGCATGTGTCTGTGTGAGACAGAGTGAAACAGCTGTAGTACTGTTACCTATCCATGGGAAAGGCTAACCAAGAGAGATACAGTTTCCCTAACAATGCATTTTTAACTAATTTAATAATGGCATAGAGTTCAGTCAGTCCACACAGGGAACTTTGGGATTTTTTGCTTAAATTATGTTGGTTTTGTCATTTGCTATACCATAATTGTATTTTCAGTTTATGCACTAAACAAGACAGTTTGAACAGTGTTTATGTGTGTGGGTGTTTCTTTATAGTAGACAGCTTTTGATGACAGCCTTGCACACTTTTATCATTATCCCAATATGCTTCATAAGATAGTAATCTGAAATGTTTTTTCCATTTACAGGTTTACCTTGTCAAAACTTAATTACTTTCTATCATGTTTTGAGTCTATTGTGTTGTGCTTAAACAGTTTTTTTTTCCCTAAAGCCCTGTTTAAAAGCCCCTTTCAACTACTGCAGTAATCCATTTGGTCAAGAACTGAGATCATGAGCGCAGGCTATTTTTTTTTTTTAAATTGTCTTCAAGTGCATTTGCATTAACCATTACTTGAAATTTAGTGCACACTGAACCAGCGTGGCTGCCACATTCTGCATGTCATTCCATCTTTTTCATACTTTGTGGCACTTTAATTTGATTTTCAACAGGTAAATGACCCCAAAACACCTTCAGGTTATGTCAGGGATATCTGACAAAGAAGGAAAGGGAAGAAATTCTGCAGCAGATGACTTGGCCTCCATAAGATAACTGTATTGATGTCAACCACAGAAGAAAGGCAGTATGAAGTGTGAAACTTTTATGGGAATCTCCTCAAGACCGCAGGAAAAAAACAAAACAAAAACATCCTACCACCTTAATAAGCTTTTGGAGAGAATGGCAATGCTGTGGAAAGCTGTCTTTAAAGCAAAGGATGACCACAACTAAAAATATTCAACATATTTTGCTTTGCTTGAATTTTTTTTTTCCTAAATGATATTTCACATGCATTTGTCGTATTATTGCTATTGATATTCAATTTAATAAGATGGGGTGTCCGCTAATTTAGGTATGTGTGGATGATATTATCACAGAGCTGGAGTGAGGCGGGCAGAGGCAGTAAACAAATGTCAAATGTCTGTCAAATACGTAAATCCCAATGCGAACCTCCATATCTCACCAGAATGTGGACACATTTTACTCTATCCTGGGGTGACACCTGTTGCCCACTCTAGCTTCCGTCTGTCATAATGTCTGTCAGCTTGTCTGACCAACTGTCGCCTTGTCAGTAAACCTTTGAGTCCTAATCCTTTTGTGACAGTGGCCAGTCTTGTTCTTTCTTTTCTTCACATTCTGCACTATATCTGACTGTCCCATTCCCACTAGCCACAAACAGTTGCAGCACTTCCTTGGGTTCACCAGCTTTTTCTGGAAATCCATCTAAGATTACATCCGGATTGCAGCATCCCTGACAGCCCTCACACCCACCTCCTCCCCTGCAGCTTGACATCTGGTAGGTAGCTTTTTTTAAGTGCAAGGGTTGCTTAATCTCTTCATCTTATTGACCAATTTTAGATGCATTACACACTAACAGCTTATTTGCGAAATTCTGAACCCAAACCTATATTCCTTCCTTATGTGTAGTTGGCACTGTTACATGAAATACTCAATCCTTGGTTTATCAAGCCCAGAACTCCCATCCCAACCAAAGTAATGGACCCTCTAACGGTCCAGACACTGTCAGCCCTAAGGGTCTGCAGTGGGATCATTCCTCTCACTTTACCTTGTCACTCCAGGATCCATTGAACCCTCTGTTGACAGACATGTGGACAGACATGTGGACAAGTTATGCAGTAGCATGAATTAGTTAATCCCTCCATCTGAAGGTAACACTATTATACCCAACATAATTGACCATTATTTCCAAAAGTGCCCTACTCCTCCTCTGGTTTGTCTCTCAAAGTCTGATTATTTGTCCCCTCTGTTACTTGCCCAGGAAAATGATATTGCTGTTTGGTCAGTCCTGGCCTGTATGTGTCCTTGTAGCCATGACTGGAACAATGCCCACTTAGCTTTCCTGAGTCCCTGCGCCCAATTATATTCCTGGAAAAAGTATGGCTTCTTGCCAAGCATTTGCATGTCAAATAACAATACAAAAAACTATTAACCCATTATGTTGGCTCTTATAAAGAGGGGTCATGTGCTGTCCATTTAAGCTTCCTGCCTCCCTTGGATCCATTCTACTTTATATATGTCCCAGCTTGTGCCTGTCAAGTAAACATCTTGCTCCAGTCCCTGTAGCTGCTTCCACTCCTGGCTGGATGGCAAATAACCATTTAATGTACACTGACCAGTACATGTGGTACAACTTCCACCGTCAGGCAGGAGTTAACCTGTTTGTCTACAATAGGTATGGAGTGCTGTTTGGCCCAAGGGGCAAGCTCCCCACTTCTGCATTGAAGCAAACCAGGAAATACAAAAACTTGCAATTCTTTGCCTGACCGCTTGAGGCTGGCTCCAAAAAGGAGCAAATTCTCATTGGAGCCCATGTTAAAATGGCCAACTTTAGAGTAGAAACAAACATATTTACAGCCTGGTTCAAACAACGTTTTTTTGTCCACAGCTTCTCTACCATCTCATGAAAACTCTAAGGAGGGTGAATTTTTTTTCTTACTTTGTTTATTTTGTATTTAAATTTAAAATTTGCAAGTTTTGCATAAATTGGGGCGTGACATTGTTAATTGACAGCCTGTTGACGGCTAGCCTATTAGCTGAGTGGCTGTGGTGTCCATCCTTCGATTCCGCCTTAGCACCACCTCTTTTCCCATATTCAGTGGCAAAGCAAATGGTGGCGCACAGGACAAGATTTCTGAGGCTTCACTTTGGCTCAGACAGAAACCAACGGTTGACGTCATGGAGGGTTTGTCCAGCGTTTTATACAGTCAATAGTTTGGCCCCATGTTGCAACATTTTGGATCCCAGGCTCACCTGGGACTTCCAACAGCAAGGGGACAACATCCAGATCAGGGGGAGCTGTTTTGCTTAGCTGTAGCTCATCATTAGTCAACTGTCAATTACTTACTACCTATTACTTAGGCCTGGATCAGGCCCCCTGGCAAGACCTTCTTGCTAGATTGTTAACTCAGTTCACTCTATCCTACTCTGACCATTTTCATCCTCTTCAGGTCCTGTCTGCCAACACATCTGCCACAGTACCGGTTAGTGGTAGAGCTGGGATCCCTCAGCCCCACAAGCCAGCCTCATCCTCTCCTCTCTTCGTGAGCTGCATAGCCTGGCTTTCCTTCGCTATCACCCAGTCCCCTTTACCAAACCTTCCAAAAAATCATCACTTAAACCGCCCAACTGCCTCTTCGTCCACCGAAACTTTATAGACAAGACAGCAGATTCCAGCAAAATCAGTGGAGGAGGTTAAAGCATTTATGTTGGTGACTCTTGATGCAATAGTACAATGATCGCCAAAAGACATTTCTTATGGTTAAAGGTGACGTGTTTCCTTTCTGATGGAGTTTACAGCCACTGATATCACTATTGTATATATACCTCCACCTCAGGTAGGACTTGAGCAGCTTAAGTAATGAGCCATCAGCAAACAACCAAACAGCCAGAAGATGCCTTTTGTTACTGGTAATATTTATGAAAATACTAACACTGGGACTTTTGTTAAAATTTCCACCATGCTCCACAGCAGGACTCTGTCTGGACCTTTTTTTCCCCCACTTACGCTAAGAAACTTTAGAAATGCAGTCCCTGTCCCAACCATAGACAGTCTTACCACTTTTGTCAGGTTTTGGCCCTATTCAGATGCCTTATAAAACAAGCCAAGTCAGCAATCTAGAGAGTAACTGTCTTCCTATAAACTCCAGGACTATTTTGATAAATCAGACTGACATTTTACTAAATATACATCTGCCCTGCTATCTTGAATTGAACTTTTAGACTAAAGCTGCCATTAAAAAAATGTCAGTCTGCATCTAACTGAACTTGAAACCCTGAATGTCAATGAGTTCGAGCAAAAAGTCTGGACACTGTGAGGTCTACAGCACTGCCAATGTGGACAGTTCCACCTTTAACAGTGCCTCCCACCTAGACCTAAATCATAATATTTACAAGCTAAATACTGCCATTCCTGTTAACTTAAAATGTTAAAGAAGATAAGACAGTGGTGACTTTCTATAGAATGATTATGGGTTATGATGGTGGTGGCTCAATAAATGCATTGCACCAAGATTATTTTAAATGATGGAACACACAGACTTGTATCATGATTGTTAAAAAACTTAAAATGTCAAGCCCTGAGTGCAACTCTGTATTTTCATCACACATTTCTCTTGCAGTGGCAAATGTCCCTCCAAATTCTTGCCTTGAATAAGGCTAGCTATGACATTTTAAATAATTAACACATCATAGATAAGAAAAGAACTCTTTTAATAACTTAGAGTTTCAGAATTCATATTGAGATTTTTCTGATTATTCTGATACAAAAAATACTTTGCCTATTTCCTACTCTGAGTTCTTTTACCAGTTTTACTCTCACATCTTTTTTCTCATCCAGCTAGACATCCAGATACCTTGGGCTTGAGCATGTGGCTCCTAGACAAACTAAATCACTCCATCTCTCTGGTTACCTCTGAGACCAAGGTAAATCTGCCCACATTTCAAGAACTGACACTTGTGCTTAGATTCCTTTGACACTTGCAATATTTATCACACATTTTCTCCATCTCAATATTTGATGCTGCCGTTATGCCCCATGATGATGCCAGCTTTCAGAAGTTGCCAGGTAGTTTGCTGAGCTTCTGTGAATAATTGAAAAAGGTGAGTCAAAGTTAAGCCTTTCCTTTTGTCTTCTATTCATTTTGTTTTCATAAAAGGGATTTTTAGAGGACCACATTTCCTCTTATGACAACACAGACTTGTAATACATATACTGCTTTTCTATAGTTTATCTCTTGCAAATGCAGTCCCAATGCTCCTGGAAATGGTGTAAAAGACACAGAAACACAAAATTGGACACACTCCACTGTGTCAACTCATAGAAAGTTATGTCAATGTTGGCAGTCTGAGGAGGGCTTAAACTGCCTCCACCAAGTCCACCCAGGCTGGTCAGTCGACTTAGTGAAGGTTTTTGAAGTGCAGTTTGTTTAGCCCAGCCATCCTTTATCTCTCCCCTCCCAGGTATCTGCAATGCATTAAAGCATCCTGTAGAGAGCCAATTAAAACACAGGCCCTGGTTGCTTGATTGGTGGATATAATCAAGGTGCGGCGTCAAATGCTTCTTTCTCTTGTGTGCCTCCCCCTGCCAATGATCTCTGCTTACCTAATTCCTTGTTCACCTTGCTGGTCAGTGAACAAGAAGCTGCCTCTTCTCAAAGAACATGCCAGAATATTCTGACAGAAATTCTAGCAATGTGCACAGTCGGCATGCTATCTATTCACAGCTATAATTTATTAAGTGGTAAAGTGACAGGCATTAAAACCAAAACACCAAACTAAAAGAGGAGAACTGCTCAGTTGGTGATAATTCTCTGCTTTTTCATCACTATATGTAACTTTCTAATTATACACAGGCATTTAATCTATTGTTAATATAAAAAATAATAATTAAAATAGCTTTAAAGACGTGAATCCCAGTAGCTTAACCTACTGATAGGTCGCTAGGACATTTAATAGGACAGTGTTACAGTTAATGTCTAGAAAAATGTCATTTTGTGGCCTTTTCAATTTGAACTAATAATAAAAGATTTTTTTTTCTTTGCACATTTTTTAGGTTTTTTCAAATAAAAAGGAATACCCCTACCACAATCCCCTCCCTCTGGTCTGACCACACATTTAGAGGGACATCTGAGCTCATCAAGAGCTTAGACATCAGGAAAGCAGCCAGTGACACTGAGATAAGAAAGATGTAGCTATGAGTCAAGTAATAGGTAAGCTTTCTGTAGCAGCTAATTCAGTTAACGTTCACAAAGTAAGACCCTCCTGTGTATTTTTTTCCTCTCTTATTTAAGAAAAGAACTACATGTTCAGGCATTTTCTAGGTCACTCTGGTATTAAAGTCGTTTTCCTGCTGGGTCTATAAATCTGCTCTATCCACCTTTTTCCTCCCTTTTCTACTTCAAATCTAATCACATTTTGTCTATGTTTTGTCCTTGAATATTACTTCAAGCAGGGTGCACTAACATTATTAACCTTCCCTGTGCCCCTATTAACCATTTCCTTCAAATCCATGCTTCCTAAAAACATGGTTCAGGAACAAGGTCAGAGGTCATCCTCTTTTAGATTCCAACATGATAGGGCTAAGTGTAGTTCTAGGTGTGGAGTGGAGGATAGATAGATTGTAATTAACTTGAAATATCTGCTTTGGGGAGTGTTTTTTCATCGTTAATGAAAAAGGACGAATATGTAACTACATACAAATGCAAGTTAAAGCTAAATGTCAGGCTTGTTTAAAGAAATAGCAGTGGTGAAACAGATTCCCTAATTTCAACTACTTGTTAACTTTAATGAATTCTTTTTTTCTGTAAGGTTGGTGCCCAAAAATGTCATTTCACATTTATTTATCAAAATGAATAAAGATGTGGCAATTGACTGGTTTTCTGTTTTTTACACTTTGTTTGTATGTTTGTAGGTTGTCAGTATAAAAAAAATAAAAGTCAATTTTTGCAGTGCAAACTGACCAAAATAAATGCCCACCTGTCTAGTTCAAATTAATTGAAAGTATTTTTTGAACAATTAGTGAAGAAAATTAACTTGCAAAAAAGTTGTGTTAATTAATTAATTTAATGTTAATTGTGTAGCATAGAGGAAAAATGAAAAACATGTTGTAGCTTTATCTTCTCTGTGTTTAATATAAAGGGATGTGATTTTGACATTAGCCTTTTGTATTTTTCTTAGTTACTTCGATTATGTTAACAGGATGTATTTTAATTGCTTTTTGGTGAGACTGTATTCGCAGAGCACTGTGATTGACCTCAAGACTCAAGCTTTCCAACTCAATATGCAGAGAGATTTTAAAACCAATCAATCAGCATCATGGTGACAAGAAAAACATAACCCACATTTTCAAAAATGAAATCTGCTTTCAGGCAAAAAGCAGCTTTTGTACTCTGAGTATGCCCTCTTGTCACACCAGCTTTGTGCCTGTGTTTGCCGAATAAATGTCACCAAAATAGTTAAGGCCCGACAAGTCAATGCACTATAAAAAATGGCCTTCAGTCTCTCATTTAGTTTCTCAATGACTTTCAGATCCTAGAAACAACAGATACATCTCTTTTTTTCCACCATTTTCACAGGCTGCAGGTTTGTACAATATATATTCCAGCGTGCATGTGCTGTCGACCTACCCCTGGACAGTCAATACAGCATTCTGTAATCCTGCCTGGTTTGGTCCAATGATTACAGCTGAGGACGCAAAAGACTTGTAATGCTCCACGTCAGATATCATAAGCCATAACACAAAGCTTTTCAGAGACAGAGAGGTGGAGGTAGAGGAAAGGTCCATGGTGAATTTTAAGCAGTGTTTGAGTGTGAAACTCAAACAACCTGCCCTTGGTTTAAACTGTTCAATGAGAAAAATGTGCGGGCAACAATTAATTTGTGTGTGCAATCACAAGGACAATACTGAGAAGAGTCACAGTGCAGATCGCTGTAATGAGCTGCTCTTCCAATCCAGCACGCCTTGTCCTCTTGTGTATTTATGACACACAAAAGCTATAACCACAAAAAATCTGTTTTTGCAGGGCAGAGGAGCATTTGCTGATTTAAAGAGGGGAGATCAGGAAAAGGGCATACAGCTGTTATGAGCCTCGGGGACACTTGCAGCCCATTAGTAGTTCAGAAGTCCAACAGTGTTTTGTGGCCAATTCCATCTGTGTTAGAGGCTCTACAGGGGAAGAAACAGGCCATTTGGTGTGTTGGAGTTGTTGGAAACCCCAGACAGGTTTTCAGCTGTTTCATGTCAGTTAACATGGAATTTAGCTTTGGTTTGACTTGATGGTCTTGTTTCTGTCTTGTTAAATGGTGACTTTTTCTTTGTACAGGCATTTTGTTCCTCTTATCTGTAAATTATGTTTGAGATGTCTTATGTGGCTTTATATTAACATTTTTTTTGTTACACACAAAAATAACTCTTCTGAAATAAGTTTAAGAGAATTGAGTAGAGGGTGTGATTTGGTTGAAACAGGCTGGAACAACATTTCATTACACAAGATGTAATGTCTGAACAAGTCCCTGGTACTCATTAAAATATTATTTTACATTATTTTTATGTTAGATTTTGGAGTCTTAAACTAAGTATATTGGGTTGTTTTTAAATTAGACAAATCTACTTGGTTTGATTTTGAGTTATTGCAGTGTAGCAGTGAGATGACTGTCGATCATTTGTGGTGTCGGTCTACAATGCAAAAACTCTCATCACAAAAGGACATATTACCAATTTCTTTGACCCTTTTTTACTTTTGTTCACTGTGGATCTAAAGACTTACAAGAAATTGCAAAACCAGCGACACATGCATGGGCGTAGAATTGGGTAGGGACGCTAGGGACACATCCCTACCAATATCCAGCCACTAATGTGTAGTTACTATCAATACAATCGCTGTCTGTGGTGTTTAGTCAATGATTATGGCACAAAAAGGGTTAACAATTAGTCTCTGCTAGAACTCCTGCCTCTAACATAATTATCGCTCTTCGATTGGCTCTGCCAGTTTCTCACAAACGTACATGTGATTGGCCGTCCCCGCTGTCAATCCATCTGCTTGTGTGTCTACTGTGAGTGTGTGTGTGTGCTTGGTAATTAGGATTTGAAGGATTTCCAATGTTGTTGATGGACGAAATGTTAATTGACAGTATGATGCCCAGTTGCACTGCAGCCCTACAGCCCTGCACTAGAGTAAAGATGAGAACTCTTCGAAGTTTTCTCCTTGTTTTTCATTAGTTGCTTTAACCTATAACATTGCAGAATGCAATAAATTCTTGTATTCTCTTTAGATATTTAGATATGCATTATAAACATGTCAGTTATTGATTTTTTTTTCTGACTATGATCGTTTGCTCATTTGATCAGCTCTACATGAGATGAAATTATGATAGCAAATACAAAAAAAAAACAAAAAAAACACCAACTTTCACGAGTGCTGCTTTGGAGCACTTGTGTCCCCACCAATGTCAAAATCAAACCTACCCGCCTGGACACATGGAACCATTAAATGTACTAAACACAGTTATGCTCTTCAGTCGAACTAATTCATTCTAAACACTCTGCTAAGGTCGTTGTGAAGTTCAGCTTAACATTGTGAAGGAAGCGACAACTTGTTCAACATATATATGAAATATCTATCAGATCATTGGTGTCAAAGTGACCATTCAACTTCTTGTGACAAACTTATCATGTTATATTTTCCTGATTTACACTTTCATGCTTTAAAAAAACAATCTCCATCCATTGTGGTCATAGTTCTACCAATAGATCAAATGTATTATTGGTGGAATTGCCATTACCTATAGCTAGGTATTTATGGTCTCCATGCCATTAATAAACTAAATGGTTCATTTTATTCCTTAAACCAAAAATCACCATAATTTTAACTTGCACACACCAATTTATGGTACCTATGGGAAGAAACAACTGGAACTTGATTCCGTAACCTGTTCTCTGAAACCATTTCAAGGTTAACTGTCATTGTAACAAGGCTGAGAAGTCATATACCCAACAAAATAAACAGTGCATATTTTCTGTCCTTTTACAAAAATGCAATTATTTTTTGTGTTTCAACCAGCAGTGTCTGAGCAGTGGTTACCTTATTTTTTTACCTTAGTTTTTTAGTGATTCTGGAATCGCATCTTAAAATCACCGATTGGCCCACTGATGTGGCACTTCAGAAGATTACAGCATTTTGCAAATTTAAATGTAAAAATTATCAAGCAATGAGTCACTGTGTCAGTACCTTCCTATACCTGGGAGTGTTAAATAGCATCTATTTCATATTTCTGTGTTTCTTTTAATTTCTGAGTGCAAATAAGCATGCATGAACTTGCAGCATAACTGTGCACACATGCTTGTGGGGTCTTGTGTCCATGTATGTGTGTCAGTTGCAACATGAGGTAATTCACAATGCATTCATGAAAGATAATCAGTATGCTAATTCATCATTTTGCCCTTTACCAGAGTAAAGTCCCATCTCAGTGTTAACAGCATCACCAGCAGACTGTACACTGACCTGCAACAGACTCAACATACGTAATGTGCTACTTGTCATTTTTCAATCATGTTTAATCAGTGCAGCGTCCATGCTGGCAATCTCTCCGGCTGGGACAGATTTATATCCCTACTTCTTCTTTGATATTTAATTAAATTAATGGTGTAAAATGATGAACAAATGTTCAGGTGCGGTAAATGGAAGAATACAAAAAAAACCCACAAGAATACAAAATAATTAGATAAGCACTGTGAGTAGTCACTGCGCCACTATGCCATCAAAGTATTAGAACCAAATTTTTCTCCAAAGAGATTACTTTTGCTGTAACGACACAAATTCTTTCCTGGAGAGACATGAATTAACAAAAGTTTATGGTAAGTTATTCATAAATTTAACCCCAAAACCAAAAGGTTTCAACCTGCTTATGACGTCAAATGATCTGAGGATTACTGGAGTTATTAGTATTCATGTTTTGGAGGCCATGAATGTCATAAGTACACTTCATGTAAATTCGTTCAGTCATTGTTGAGGTATTTCAGTCAACTTAAGTGGCAGATCAAAGTTAAAAAGAGCCTGCCTGTTTGAATTTTCAAAGGGTGTAAATGATTTGGATTGTACTCCTGATCTTATCCTTTACTTCAAGAGGAAGCAAAAAAAGCCCACAGTCTAGCTACTGCATGTACTGCAAGGACTAACCTTTGTGGCATGAGAAATAAAGGGGACTGAATAATATTGATTTTACATCTTGTACATGTGAGAAACCCTTTAATTTCACTCTGATATTAGAAGGAACAGGCCTGAATGGCGTTATCTGTGATGTGGACAGACAAACCTTTAGGCCAGTTACACCTATAGGTTTGTTAGGAATCACTACATAAACAGCAAGTACTGTATTCTTCACACTTTCTTTCCACACATCTCTATCACTATCTCTCTCTAACTTGCACGTACACACACAACACATATATGCACCACTTGTGAGGCTTTTCACCAAGCTGCTAAATTGAATTCCATAGAGTTACTGAATGAGTATCTCTCTACAAACTCGAACCCTGGGGCCAGCCATTATAGAGCAAATTGTTTCTTTCTCTCCCCTACTATTCGTGATTTTTCTCCTTTTGTTTTTTTTCTCTCCTCCTTTTTCTCTAACAAGTCATCACCATGGGGTTTCCTTCATTCTCTGTAGTTCTTTCAACATTCTCTTTTCACCATAGAATGACTGTAGTTTCATATAGCCAGTTTTTAAACTTTTTAAAGCTATTTGAATCCTGGTAATGATACAAAATTTTCAAGGTAAGGGAAAG
>JAQNCA010000032.1:2247761-2259174 GCA_029783725.1 Acanthurus tractus
TGTCTGGTTTTAATAATAATTTGATTGCTGCTGTATTCATGTGCGTTCTTATACAACCTTTATTTTTAATTTCTGTCACAGTCTTGAGATAGAGGGGTGCCAACAATGACCAGAAATGTTTTATAAATTCAATGGGGAATCCATCTGGACCAGGTGCCTTACCCAAAGGCATTCTGTCTAGGGTTAATCTAGTTAATTTAGGAAGTTTGAGTTTGTTAGGGAAGCCTGAATATCTTTTGGGATTGGATCATCTGCAGAATAATAGTTTTGGTGATATGTGAAGAAGATATGATTAATTTCCAATGGTGATTGTGTGTATTTGCCGGATGGATCCTGAATTGCTGTTATTAGAGACTTTGTTTTCTTTGATAGGATAGTGTCTAGTTGTAGTTTTGCATTTTGTAGTTGAGTCCATAAGTGGTTGCTTTGATTTTTGCATATTCCTCTGTTAGTTGTTTATTTTTTTCCTCAGTGTCTTTTTCAGCCTGTTTTTTTTCTTATTGGAGGAGTAAGATACAATTTTACCTCTGATTACAGCCCTCCCAGTTTCTCAGAGTAAAGATGTAGATAAGTTTGGAGTTTCATTTATTATATTTAAATGCTTTCAGTTGTTGGATTAGTAATTTATAAAGCATGGTCACAATGCTCACTATATGTTAAGTGCCTTCAGACAATTTGTGTTGTAATTTTGCACTTTAAAAAATAAAACTGACTTGACTTCACAAACATTGATTTTTCTTTAGATGTGGTCAGCCAACGCGATGGTTTCTCAGTAGGCTCTCACAATTATGCGTGGGTGCTTTTGCTTCCGAGCTCTATACCTGTATTGTCTTACATTTTCTAAAATTTTCTCAATGTGGGTAAATGCTTAATTCAGCTCCATTACCCCTGGAAAGAGAAAAATATCATATTTTAGCTTTCTCAGTTTATTAAATGCAACTGCTCAGACATAGTTGTTATTTAAGGAACCACAAAAATATAATAATGCCAAAGTTTGCTATGATCCTGAACTGGAGCCCATGTTTTTTTTTCCTATTTTGCCTGATAGTGAATAATATAATAAAGAAGCTATGCATATAATGTTCTAAAACAAGGGAAATTTCAAATTGCTGCAATCTCTCTGTAAGGCTTTTCACAGCCCTTTCTATTAGCTGTGAGGAAAGTGCAGTGGGGTGAATGATCAACAGTTAACTACAGCTTCTACTCCACTGATTACACTGCCAGGCCTACCATCTGTCTCATGTCCTCCCTGACTCTATCTCCACCCTCCCAGGATGCCCAAATAATTCTCCCTCTAGATATTTGTCTGTATTCCTCTTTTCTCTTCCTTTTTCAGACCCGCCCACCACTGCGCTCCCTCTTTATCTGACCTACAAAACCCCTCACACATGCTGCCTCTCTTGGAGAAATGCTCATGATTGCTACTGCTCCCTCTACCAACAGAAAGACACTTGCCAGGAGCAGAAATAGGAAGAAAAAATACACGGAAGGCCTTGGCGAGAAAACAGTAAGTCCTATTGTAGTTTAAGGGATTGAAAAATTCAAGAGGCCTCTCAACAGCCATTCATCTACTCTGCCAGACAGTCTTCGTTGCACACAAGGACTTTCCTGCAGAAATCGACCTGCACTCATTGATTTGACTCCTGTTGCAGCAGTTGTCTGGTTTCTACGAGGAAGGGGTGGTTTTTAGCCAACAGAATGACATGGTCCCACGTCGAGCTGCTCTTAGTTATTGGTTCGTTTCTATTTAGGCATTATATAGAGGGACATGTGGAAAGACAGGTCTCAAGGGCTGGATTAAAAGAACCAGATTTGGTTGTTAGACTGTTGAGAAAACAAATGCTCAAAAAATTCAAAGGTAGAGTGTTCAACTGACAGAAGTTTCAGCGGGATATGTTTGACATTGCATTCTGTCAGTTTGAGTCCAATGCATTGTACCACGGCTGATGTCCACCTTATTTCTAAAAGTTCAGTGGTGGTATGACAAGTGCCACAAAAAAAGACTATCTAAGAATGCAAGTTCTCCCTCCTTCCATGTAAAGCTTCACTAGGTAACTTAATACTGAATACTTTAAGATGTGAAGTGAGATTAAGAGGCCACTAGTTTAACAATCAAAAACCATTGAAATGTAAATACAAATTGTGTATAATAACAATTGATAAAAATTGAAGAGTTAACTTCAAAAATGTCAACTTAATAGTACATTTGTATATATAACAATTAATAATTAATTAATAATTAAATTCACAGTCTCTCCATATGATTTTCTTTCTCAAGAAAATAATTCCTAATTTGTTAAATACAATTATACCTGGGACCAAATAAAGCTCTGCTGTGTTAAGGAGCACTGACAGGGAGATTTACCTATATGTACACATTTCTGATGGTGGAAGAAACTAAAGTACCAGCGCTAGCACAAGGAGAGTATGAAAAGTGTACTTACACCCCTTTGAGAATTGACACCAGAACCTTCTTGCTGTGCTATAACTATTCAGGTCTGTCTATGCCTTTGATCCATCAACATTCTAGAACTCGTAGAGCGTCCTTGTGTGTGTGTATGTGTGTGTAGATGTGGGTGGGTGTGTGCATGTGTGTGTGTTCTTGTGTGTAAAAATTCTGTAAGTCTTTTGAATCTTCAATGCCTTTGATTCATTTTCATTCTAGAACTTTTTAGGAACTTACTGCATGTGAATTAGTGTGTGTGTGTGTTGGCGTGCGTGCATGTGTGCGTGTGTATGGGTGTGTGCATGTGTTTGCTTGTCTTTGTGTGTGTCTGTGTATGCGTGTGCATGTGTGTGCTTGTCTTTGTGTGTGTCTGTGTGTGTGTGTAGATGTTGCTGACTATGGAGTCACATTTTTGGGTTGTTGACCTTCCAAAAGTAGATGCTAATTTCGAGAAAACATTCTTTTAATTCTCTAACCTACAAGTTTTGAGTAAATTTTCTATTTATTAATTTATTTATTATCTTTATTTTTTTTAAATCGTGCTTTACATATTGACACATCCAATGTCTTTGTGCATATGTGTTAGCAACTAAATGCATGCGTGTGTTGGTGGGTCACTGCTGATGGGAGAGAAAAAAGAATATTCTAGGACTCTTCATGACTTTTAATGCCTTTGATCCCTTGATTCATAAACAGTTTAAATCGCTAAAGGGACCTAATATTATCATCAGCAAGTGATAAACCTAAAGTACTGATTTAGAAGAAACAAGATCACTTTGACATTGTAGGGACATTATGTTATAAAGAAGAGAGCTTTTCCTGCAACCAACTTCCATCCATCTTCCAAAATACTGGTGATTTTGTGAGTCAAAACTTATTTTTTACAAGTATTATTGGGCAGTGTTATTTTGCTTAAACAAATCTTTAAAAGTAATTGGCACTTCCTAATTACTTGTCTGTTGAAATCGGCATATTACTTTGATAACTTTTTGAAGTTGATCATTTCTGAGCACACCTGAAGACTGTTTACTTTCTGTAGCATTCAAATTAAACAGAAAAATGTATCCTGTTGCTTGATATTTCAATTCTTGAAATGAATTTTCCAGCATTATTACTTTCTTTCAACAAATATCAGTGGTATAAGGTACCAATAATTTTTCATCTTTAAACCTTGCGTAACGACTACAGTAATAGGTAAGTATTCAGCAGCCCTGACATTTTAATAGGTAAGTATTCAAAAGCCCTTTTCATTAAAAATATATATGTATATACACACATAAAATGGTATTCAATTGTTTGATTCGGGCAATTTAGGAGTTCACCTGTTAGGTAAACAATTATGGTTATTTATTTATTGGTTGTCACACTTATAACTCAACCTAGAAACTCAGTTGTTTTACAATAGAATTCTGGCAAACCAGAATACAAAAACAATATTTTTCAACCAGGAATTAAACTGGTTTTGCTCTTAACCAAAACCACTTATCCTTAAACAACATTAAAGACCAACTCAGTTCTCTGTCTAAGAGGTCAGTAATCCAAAAATTAGTGCAATGAGTTACTGTATAAGTCTGCTCCTGGATGTCAGTTCAGCTCAGATTGTGCTGTATCCATTGAATGTTAAGGTGCAAAGAAATGAATGAAATCCTGTTGTGCTCCTGTGTTTTGTTGTGGGACAGCTGAATGCAATTATCCTACCACTGTTGTAGCTCCTTATGATGCGATATGAAGCAGGTGATTTTCCAACCACTTCCAGGTGGTCGGAATAATTCAAGCATCTCTTCTCGTTCCTTTCATTTCTCTCTTTATCCAGCTCGAGGGTTTGGCAAGCTAGACTGAGGAATTTGATGATGTTGTAGAATCTCACACTTTCAGAATCACATGCTTGATGATATCCGTAGACATCCAATATCTAGAAATAATGAAGGAAGAACAAAAAAGACAGATTAAAAGAAAGAAAGACCTGGCCTGGTGGCCACAAAGCCACAAAAAATATTACTTCACAGTTAACAACAGTTAGATGATTTTGTTTATCATGTCGTCTTGTTAGCCCTTTTTCTTTCTTATTTTAGGGTTAAATGGCGATATAATGCTCAGTTCATTTCCTCTATTACTCATTTATTTTGCATTTAATAGGTTCTGGTAACCGGGGGTTACACTTGGCACTTAACTGAGAACTTTGGTTTCAGTGTTAGAACCTACACGGTTAGAACTGTGTGTGTGTGTTTGTGTGTGCTAGGGGTGTTTCTCCCTCTCTTTCTCTCCTGGCTCCTCACCTTACCAACACAGCTGCTACAGCTTGCAATCAGTACACCTGCCTTTCATCTACCAATAAGCTGCCCAGTAGAAGAGCTTTACTCTCACTCCCAGACTTTGCCAGATAGCTGTGTCAGTTTATGTGATGGCTGAATGTGTCCAGCAGTCCAGCATTGGTGGCATTTTTGATTTTTTTCTTTTTTTGTGATTCTCTTGTTTGTTGTTGACAAACCTCTCCTTGTGCTCCAGAATTATCTTTCTTTTTATACCATGCATTTTTTCCTTTTCAAAATCTATTGCCTCCATCACAGTAACTTTAAAGCTGACACTTCTGTCTGAGATTTGGGTGAGTTATGCTAGTAGCAGCCAATGTAGCTTCTTACCTCTTGCCTAAAGTAGAGGAGGAGCAACTTGAAGGACTTGAAGCTTTCAGAAGTAATTGATGTCACCTTTAGTGACATCGCTTAAGGAAATTAGTTGATCTTCACAGTGCTTTCTGTGGTCACTTAAGGCTTATTCAGTATTTTTCAAATATGCATTAGCAGTCTTCAAAACCTGCGCACAGCTTATGATGCTTACATTTCGGTTTCCCTTAACTGGCCTTGTTTCTATGAGAAAGCACCTAAGCAGACAGACACTCAACACCACTCACGACTGTGAGCAGACACACTGTGCCACGTTTACACTCTTACAGACAGCAGACAGAGTGGACATGCAGGATGCTGCACTGACTGAGTTGCCAGCAGCAGGTTCCTGCTGTCTCAGCTCAGAGAGTAGCGGAGACTGCACTGCTGTCTCGCTGGCTTGTGCTTGAGTCAGCAATGTGACAATGAGAATAAATAGGCTTTGATTTTGGATTTGAGAGTTTTTACAGAGTTGTCTAACCTAATTACCAGAGGGAGTTGATTTCAGATGAGCACAATCACAAAAAGTGAGGATTGGACACTTTCATTTTATTGTAGCTTCACTTTTTGATCAAGCTGAGAGTTGTATTGTTACAAAACACTCTTGTATTAACAAATTAATTAATTGTATTAAAAATTACATTCTGTTTTTTTACCTTGCAGCTTTGTGGTTTTAAAATACTTTGGCTTGTCAGTTTAGTGCCACAATATAACTGCAAAGTGCAACAATACTTTTCCCCTCACTGTTTTCCAATTTCGCAGTGTGTAAGAAACACCTAACAAGGTTGAAGCCCGATACATTTTGAAACTTAACATCACCACGCTTGTTGTACAGTAGCATAGCAACAGTCGCTCATGTCTTCTTGGCAGCTATGCCATGTAGCTCTGTCATTTTTCAAAGGCTGTGCTCTGATTTTCGACCTGTGAGTAGGTGTCACAGACACAGACACAGTTTGACATTTTCATATTTCTATTCTGTGTGGTGCCAACAGCCTCCAGAAGGATCTCAGATGTTTCCCAACCTGGAGAATCTCATTAGGATGACATGCACAGACATCTGCATACACACTGGAACACACATTAACATACAGCATGTGTTTGGGTTCACATCTGCACACACAGTATCCGTGGAGAAGTACAGATGGTCATATTTGTATGTCTGCACATTACACACTTGGATGCAGGTTAATGTATTTATGAGCATATAAGGCAGATTTAACAGTGTGTCCCAAAATGAAGATACAAATGTGAATTTTACATTCCTGTATAAATAGCAAGTTTTAACAGCAGTAATGTCAAAACAGTCAAAAGTAACAGTCAAAAGGAAGTTAATGAACTACAGTGTGAGAATCCATCCAGAATTATCTTGCAGTTACTAGCCTGAGCCGTAGCTCAGAAAGCAAGCATGAGTGGGAGACGTTAGTCCTGTATGTAGCTCTTTAAGGCTAGCTTATTTTTTTCTCAAATATGATTGTTTCTACTTAAGAAGCCAATATCAAGTACATAAATGCCATAACTGCATTTTTCCCATGTGATAGTCTTCAGTAACCTGTTGCAATTAAACAGTTTGATTGTGGAGAAAACCAAATAAAAATGTGCTCCTTTATAACTTTAGATCTCTGCTCATGAGCTTTACATTTAGACATTTTCCTCAGTATGAACAAACAAGGTGATTGCTGTCTGTAGTGCAAACAGTACTGTTAGTCGTCAAAACAACTCCTTGCAGTTGATCGGATTATCACACTGTGAACTAAAAGGCAAAAGGGTGGTGGAGCTTGTTTTAGGTTCAATGATCAGACATTTAGCACGAGTTCAACTGCTGCTATTTCTACCTCATGACTGAGGTCTGGCCTCTTCAGCAGCTTCCTGGAGATGAGGTGCTGCTGAGCTGAAATTAGTCTGTCTCAAAAGTGAGAACTGTTTTTTTTTTTTTTGCATTAGAGTTTACTGTTTTGCTCACAAGTTTTCTTCCAGATTAGACAGCTTTTTTTATTTTTGTTTTTTTTGTCTTTGTATCTGAAAAGAAGGATCTAGTTTACACATACATTCTTTTAGTAGACTGCTTTCAGCTGCATTTTCAGTTAAGTAAGAAAAAGCCTAACATGCTGTTTTATTTATTCAAATAGTCGTAACAACCTAGGACTTCCTCTTATAAAATGTCTTAAAGAGAAACCATTTTTGAACTAGTGCCTAACACTTCAGTGATGACATCCTAAATTCCTGGGTTCTCATTGGATCCACTCTAGCTTCCTTCATTAAAATATTTACGCTTCTATATTGTGTGTCTTCCAAGGTCAGTAGTTTGTAGAATTAGTTTGCTGTGCTTGTTCATGTAAGGCTAGCGTTAGCAGCTTTGCTTGTGGCAGCTGATAAAATTGTCCAGAAGTGGTGATATTTTAGTGGACAAAATCAGCCGTTATCAGCTAATATATAAAAGGTGTCCTTTTTTTTCTTTGAGTGGTATGGAATGCGGCATCTTTATTATTGTAAAATGCTTTTGTGCTGTCTCGAGATGACAAAGCTTGACAGACATAAAATTTACATGGGAGACCAAGTCTCAGCAAACTGTTAAGTCTCCCCACAACCTCAGCTGTGCCAGTGGACCTTGGTTTAACGTTTATTTCTTTGAGATATTTGTATTTAAACATTAGCAAACATAATGGTGGGGAGCTGTTTAGACCTAACTGGCATTCCTATAATGAGGAAGCCTATGCTGACAGGTGGGGGGTCGAGGCAAACATTAAAGAGCAACAAGACACATGGAAGAGAGAGGCCACAGATTAAAGTCAAAGAAGTGTACAACAGAAAGCAAACTAGTTATCTGCCAAAGAGAAATAAGTGTCTCAGATCCAGTGGAAAGTCACAGAGTCCCCGTAAAGGAGAACTGGAGCTAGCTTGCTTTAAATGTTCACCAAAACTCACACAATCAGACTGACTGTTGACTGACCGAGACACAAAACATGCTTGGGTTGACTTAGTTTGGATTTGTTTGTTTGTTGTTTTGTCACATCAGAAATAACTTGTCTTTCTTGTCTTGGAAATGATCAAATTTTGACCTATTTTCTTCACCTTTCTTAGAAAACAAAATGACTTATTATTCTTTTGAGTTTTTCTTTTCCCTCCAGCACCACAATGCTCTGTTTTAAATTGTATTTAAAATGTGAGAAAACAGCTGAAACACACAATTTAGAATTGATTTTGAGAACTTAGGCAAATATCTGATATCTGTGCAGGCTCTTTCATAGGAGAGATTACAAATATATTTTATTTAGAATTTAAAAAGTTGCATTTTAAGATCCTGAATTGCAATTGGGTTGAGATTAAGAGAAGGCTATTTTCTCAGGCGCTAATTATAAGTTGTGTGAGGAAATGGTCAAGATGTCATTCTGATGTTTTATTGAGCTTAACTATTTCAAGATGAAATAGGCCAGACAAAAGAGATCTTATTTTTAATTTCCATCATTGTTAAACAGCCAGCACTCAGTCACCGCTGTATCCAGCCTGATCAATCGCCTCTTTGTGTCAGTGTCATTAAAAACAATGTTCACTCCAGCTTGTGACAGCTTGCAGACTGCATAATGAAGCCAATTAAGTAGGAAACAGAGTAAAGCTTGTCTCATGCATGTATAGAATACTTAGACTGCAGCTATAGCTCCATATACTGTATTTTAAGCTCTGAAATTCATTATATCCTCAAACAAAGAAAAAAAAATGATGATACACTTGTAAGTTGGTAAGTGTGTTCACAATGAATATACATGTAAAGTAGTAGTTTAAAGTTGAAAAGAAGCAAGTCTCAGTTTTGGGTTGACTACTCTGCAGCAAGCAAACAGAACAATAGTGAAATGTATTAAAAAAAATAAAGGAGGGATTTCTTGTTAAAACTACGCTGTGCTTCATTGTACTAACAACAGGTTGTGAAAAAGAGCTACGCAGAAATAATAAAGAAGTATAATCAAGATGAGATCAAATCAACAGGTTTTATTCATCATTCATCTTATTTTTCACTGTAGTTAGAAAACACTAACATCTAAGGGTTATAGGACGCTGTTTCTTTTTTAATATATAAATGAATTTTTAAGGCATTCATAAGGCAAATATGAATGCCTCAAAAATTTCCACTTTATCTATTATTTATCACACTCGCACTGGGGTTGAAGATGTCAGACAACTGTCACAAAACCTGGGCAGATAAAACTTATCAAAATAAACAAACAAATAAAATTGCATTTCAAGTTAAGCTGGAGATTTAATGATATATTGAGGTGCTTTTACGCTTTATGTGTTTGTGAGATCAAAACAAACTGTGATGCTTTCGTATGTGTGGTATGTTTGAGGTGGTGTGAAACCTGTCAGGTGGTTGATAGAAGCTGTAACTGCTGGAAAAGGAGGGTCTTGGGTTTGTGGTCTGATAAATGCATTTGCTATAAATTTAAAGCGAACTTGGCATTAAATCCATTTGCTTGAATTCACTGAAACTGGAGGTCTTGCTATAAGCAATTTCTATCAGTAAGTGGTATATTTATATAAATCATGGTAGCACGACATTAGCATGTAAGTCTGAGGGTTTTTACTGATCAGTCAGTCAAGAGCAGTTTAAACTGCAGCTTGTAGTGCTTGTAATCTTCTGTGTACTGTCACAGTTAATTAAGTTCATTGAAAAAGTGCATCTCATGGTGATTGAGTTAATTCTCCTCTAATATCACTCTGCAGTACAACACAACACTTTTTCATCATGTTTGCCTGTTTCTCAGTGTCTGAATAAGGGAACAGTTTGCTAATAAAAATATTCATTGCTACAAATGTTGATATTTTTTTAAAATCATTTTTCATGAGCTCCTTGGGACATCAGGGAATACAAATAAACACATCAGGGACATTAAAGTGCTGCATGACCTGCCGTACATGACTAGGATACATTTTTCAGCAGGTCCTGATGATGTAGGATGACAATCTCAGAACCTGCCTGTCAATTCATGTATGCACAAAGTTATCATAAATGATTAATTTACAAACATAAACAGTAGATGTTGCCAATTATTAACCTAATTTGATCTTTTTTTATGTCTTTTAATCTCTAGTGATAGTATTCTCTTAGGTATGATTGTTAGCCACCTTCATTGCTACACTGGATTGTGTTCGTGCCACATTCTCCACACACCTCATGCTAATACTCCCCATTAATACAGAGTGGAACTAATTACAAAGAGTACAGTTGCAATTGAGTGAGTTCCTCTCTCTGGACTTCATTAAATTTCTAACTACAGTTAAATAAAGTTGCAAGTAACATTTGACACAAGGTGCTTATTGAGCAGAAGTGCGCTCAAGTGTGTTTATCCAGCTGAACTTCATTTAAATACTTGACTCCAATTGAATGAACTTTAATATGCATTTTTAACCCTGTGTGGCATGCAGAAAAAGCACTGGAAAAGAAGTTATTAAAATAATAGCAACCAATTGAGATGTTTTCATTGTTATTCAACAACTGGAAGACCTCTGAGAGAAGAGCTGACCCCTTTGCTGGCTCACAGAAAATGGAGGTTAATTATAATTGAATATTTGAATAGGAAGCAGAATAATAACAACTATAGAACACCAGCACTTAGAAAGTCAAAGGAGGACAAAGGAGCAGAATAACTTTTTTTATAACGGGTAATTATGTAAAGAAAAACAAACAATCGGAGCTCCAGTTACAATGTACACACCTGCCAGTTTATGGGTTTTACTCTAACTGCTACATAGTTTTCTCTTTGTATTTCTAAAGACAAGACTAAATATGCAGTTACATGTGTGAAAATTAATCACTTTAAACTTTAAACCTGAGTATGTGCAAGTATTTTTTTTTGTTTTTTTTAATAATTATTATTTTTGCAGCTCCTCAACAACTTGGCATTTTCACTGAATTAAGTAATGAGTGTCTATTGTAAATCACTTTTGTCCTTCCTCTGTCTGCTCTATCCAGAACGTGATAGACTTGCAATAGCAGCAGCAGAACCAAAAGTCAAGCAACTTTAATGGGTGTGGTCATGGCAGTATTATTTCAATACCTTCATCTGTGTAACTGCGTCCTCTCTTGTGTGTGCAAGTATTTCTTCTCTTCAACATGTTTAAATAATCATTAGACTGGAAAAAACTCTCCAGTATTTGCTATGTGGATGCAGACAGTTTACCTCACATGTCATCTCAAAGCAATAGATGCAGTGTAAAATGAGCCACAATGGCAGGTCTTGCAAACATGTAGCTATTTTCTGTCAGAACCCCACAACCGTCTATGTGCTAAAAAAAAAAAAAAAGAGTTTAATGCACA
>JAQNCA010000032.1:2296416-2312884 GCA_029783725.1 Acanthurus tractus
ACGTGACTGATACTTTTCTCTCTGTCTGCTAATGTGTAAATTAGTGTGAATTCTAACTTTATGTTAATAATATGTAAGTATAATGTCACTGAATCATGGCTATAACAATTGCACCTTTTGCACAAGTGACTCTTATTAGGTCAGTCAAAAACAGCTATATTTTAAACATTAAAACAAGTATTTTATGCAGTTTCTCTGGAAATGAAATTCAGCTGCTTACATGTGAGACTGTAACAGTATTTTTTAACAATTTACCTCAACACTTGTGTCAGTGGAGTGTCACTGGGCAGATAATAAAAATACTGAGAAGCAAGTGGCCATGGTTTCTTAAAATTGAATAGAAACAAAAAAAAAAAAGGTCTGTTTTGTATTCAGTGCTTCAGGGACAAGAGCACTTGCAAATATTGAAATATTTCCAAGAAGGGCAATTTTTTTTATTTATTTCTTAGACTTTCTTTCATGCTGGGGCTTAGCGCTGTTCAGTATTAGCCAATAGTACCCTCATTATCTTGGCTCCAGGATATTTTATATTACAGTTTCCAAGCCTTATGGTTGGTTTGTTAGTTGTACCTCTCTAACATGGCGAAAACTGCCAGATGTGGACAATGTTCCTGCTTAAGAGGGTTTTGTTTACTTAATGTGCACCATTTTCACTTTTTTTTACACTCAAGCATGGACTAATGTACATGCACACATATAACAGAGTAGGACCTCAATCGTGAATCCTCTCTTAGTAAAAGAGAAAGCATGAAAAGCACAGAATGCTATAGTCATAATGCAGTGAATAAAAAAAGATGAGTTGTATGAGTACAAGGATGTCCCAATAATTCTGAAAAATTATTGTTAAAACATAGAACATCTTTACTTTCATGATGATTTCTTATTATGTTTTTACTATATTCATAAACAAATTAATTTATGACTCATGCAGCTCAATGGTATGTGTGTCTATTGTATGAATGTGAATACATGATGGGAGTGTGTGTGAAAAATAATCTGTATTGATTTTTAAAGCAGCATGTGTCCTGTCTCATATTTCAAATGAGTGCATCACCTTGTGTTCTCTATAGAAACAGTTAGAAGAAACTGTCCTTACCACTGTTCAGGGCAACATTAAGGTGTGTGAGTTTTTGGAATGGGTTAATTAGTTTGGCACATTGTTGATTGCTGATTTTAGCAGTTTGACATTGACAACAGAGTTCTCTAACAAAGCATAATTCCCCCTATATTGTAGCCTTTTGTTGTTGGAACCAATAAGTTTTAGCTTCTGAATAACTTTGATTGTGTCTTTTAAAAACTCTTGTGTTGTGGTAAATGTTTCCATTGCCGCATGTGTAGCCGGTAATTACTGATCCGTAATTGTTCATGTTGTTTTTCTTAGACACCAACGGTGACTGACAGAGACCTGTGAAAAGGAAAAAAAAGAGATGCAGTACAAGAGCCTCTGGCAAGGATTCAAACACAAAAACAAGGTCAAGTGAGAGTAAATCTTTAGGAACAGAGTAATATGTGATGTGCTTGTGTTACACTAGTCAATCGCTGATGTACCGATCGTCAAGTCACCACATGAGTGTTGACACAATGAGTGTAAATGAGAAAATAAAACATCTTGTCGGCCCCTGAAGAACATTCTGACTATTGACCATTGTTAATAACAATTGGGAGCAGAGGTCTGTAACTGTTCAGTGGTCCGCTAAAGTGCTTCCAAAGAAGAAACGTCTATCTTGAACATCTGTGCTATCATGTGTGCTTGCATGTGATACTTTAAAAAATCAAGAGGAATGGGCATACTGTGGGTATACTGTTAACTTTTATTCTAAGAAGTTAAGGTCAGTGCAAGCTTTAGAGGACAACCAAAAGTAATTATCAGCCCTTACTTCCTTTGTACCTAATAGAGAATGATGCAGATAGAACGGAAATTTTGGCGTACCCAGGAGGTCTCTGGAAATACCAAGTTCATCCTCTCTCTCCAGAGTCTTGCCATGTTAACAGACAAACACGTTCTCAAACCCTGAGAAATGCAAAATATGGTCAGAAAGTTTAGAGACAGCACCTAAGAGAACATAAACTGTACCTCATTTGGTCACCATCACATTAAAAAATCCCCTTGTGCAGTGATACTCCGCTCCCAGGCAGAGTTTTCCAAGTCAAGTGCAGTCTGTGATTTGTGCTGGATCTCTTCCTCAGTGTGATTAGACAGGCCATCAGCTGTAACTTCATTTTGGGGAACAGAGAGGTCACAGAAGGGCCAAATCCAGCAAGTACGGGGAATGGAGTTCTCACAGGGGAGGATCTTGAAAGCGGCTTTGTTGTCATGTTGGACTCAGTGCCATCAGGCAACTGCATTTGCAAGTGTTTACTCTTAGATGACTCGCCAAGTATAACTCTACTAATATCTAAGACAACCATAAGCATGCACTCTTGACCTGAAATGCCTTCTTCCATCTTGAAGACTACAGGCATCCTCACTGCCAAAATGCTGTTTGGTCTTCCAGCTAGACCCAACTCTCAACATCTTCCATTGCTGGCCTGTTGACGGAGACCCACACAGACTTTTGACACATGGTTGAGAGTGGCTGCACAGCAGAAATATGGGGTCACTGTGAATGCAATAGAGGGTCTTAAAATGCGCTACTTAAAGGAAACTGAAGTAACCATTTAACTCAAAAGAACAGACGATTTGCTGACCATGAGAGCCTCACTGAGCTGCAGAAATTAGATGGTATAAAAATGGGCTTAATGCAGCATTCATGTTACAGTGCTACACAAATTGTCCGTAGCCTAATAGCATCATCAAGTAAGTTAGCCATTCCAGTGGATTGAGGGCTAATCTTTAAGTCAAAAAGCTTTAATGACAGCTTTAGTTAAAAGCATAATTTCAGGAAAAAGCCTTGAGTTCATATTTCTTAAGTTTATTGGACTGTAAAATCAGAGAGCAGGATCGTTTTATAATGCTCTGTAGGGCATCTGTTGAAAAGCACAGAGAGACACATTCATTTAAAGACAGCCCAGGTGAGAAAGATAATGAGGCTTTAGAGGCAAAAGAGAATGGAATGTACCAGCCTATAGCCTTAAAAAGAAATAAAGGACTCAAGTAAATCAATCTAACTCAGTTTTAAGCGAAAGCTATGCAAACAATTCTAAGCGTTGCTTTTTTTCTGGAAAATAAGTCCACTAGTGAGGAATCCAGAATCCCTGATCAGAGTACATGGCCATCTAATTCCATGGAGAAGAAAAAGTTAAGCAGCTGTTCAAGCACTTTATTTTGGGCACTGACCAAGCACTGAATGGGATGTGAAACCTACTGAAACAGCCCAACAGTAAGTCCAGGGTCCTAAAACGACCCATTAGTTGTATGGAAACTTTCCCTACGAGGATCATTAGCTTTATGAACAATATATGCACAGAAAAGGGGCTCTTCCCACTGAAACATATCAAACATATCAAATTCATGGGCGATTAACATCAACTGTCCCCCATACTTCCAGTTTGGATTCTAAAGCATCAAAGGACCTAAATGAAGAGTGTTCACTATGTGTTCCAAATAGTGATGTTTGAAGATCCTTTAAAAATGTACTTGAGTATGCAGGCTGCTGAGCCAAATGAGAGTACTTATTTAGTATTCTTATTTGTTCTTAGTACACAGACACATTTTTAGTTTGTAATTTTAGGGACTTTGCAATTTTAGGTTTAAGTAATGGTTGTTATACATAGAAAATCATGTGCTTTTTTATTTTCATTTTATATACTTTGAGGTGAAACATAAAAAAGAAACTCTGGGAGAAACATTATCCCTCTGCTATTATTAACAATACTTTTGCTCTAAAGTTTATTCTGATATGATTAATATGCAGTTATAGTCACTCTAACTCCGGAGTGAGAGCAGACCTCTAATTAGGGTAATCAGTGATTATTATTGTAAATAACACTGATCTAAATATTAGACTTACATGTGCACAGTGCTATTGCCGAATATTATTCCTTGTTTTGGTATTCCTTCATGAGATGGCATCAGTATAGCATAAAAAAGGCTCTGTCTCTTACCCTGTTTGCAGATCCTTTGACTAAATGTTATCGAAAAGTAAATTTAACTTTAAACAGATTATGAGATTATAAGAATTATAAGGATGTATAAGTGAGAATTTAAAGTTTTTAATACTCTTGGCTAAGAATACACTCTGCAATTTATTACCAGCACCAATTCTTAAAATACAATATTTTACATATTGTGATTTGGAATATTTGTAAAAAAAAAAAAAAAAACTTAAATTAAATGTTTGATGCATTTTAGATTTATTTTTAATCATTGCATTAGGTCAGTGTAGGACCAGTGATATTCACAAACTGCTCCTCCTACTGTTAATTTAAGAACGATGGCATGCTACGGACAAGACTGTCTGTTGCAAATCAACTTTTCAAAAATAATTAAGAGGCCTTTATGAGTAACAAGTTGACTGACTTACTCCACGTTAAGATTTTTAGATAACTCATGGCACTCTAGGCTGTCATTCCTTTACATGAAGTGCAAGTTTCTGCAAAATTTGACTCAATTACTTTACACTGTACCATGAGGATCAGGGCAAATATCAGGGCATCCAAAGGGGAGAAGACTTAGATCAAATTCTTTCTGCTGAGGTACAATATACAGAACTGTTTCCACACCTCTGGAGCTAATTGATACAGTCCGAGTTTCCTTCTGACTCTGAACAGCTTAGATGTGAAGAGATTTCATATTTTCTTAATGAATGCTGGAAAGCTTGACTTCAGTTGCTCTAGTCAGATGCTTTGTAGATGAGCCATCCTCCGGTTAATGCCCTCATTTTCAAAGTATTGACTTTCAAATATGCTGCACATCTGAAATAAAATCTGCATCGGAGCATTTTAATGATGGCATCATTTTTTTTATTGTACAAAGAAAAACACAGTGGCTTAATTCAATAAGCATGTTTAATGGAAGCATAGTACTTATTTATCCCTACTTTTACTTGGATGGGCCATAAGGATTAGGGGCAGTGGTGTAACTAAACACCCATTCTAGCAATTTTTAAAGAACTTCCTAATTTTACAATTATAAAATTAAGCTTACAGATGTACAATAGTATATAAAAAACAATAGGTATTAATAATAAAATACAGTTGCTTCACAGACAAAGCAGATGACACAGAGATGTTACAATATACAATATATGAATTCCACAGCAGATGTACCCACAAATGAAACGCATATGAAACTAGTGACATACTTTAAAGAAAGTACTGAGCATGCTCAGTTTCTTAATATTGTGTTAGCTTCTTTTCTTGACTTTTCTTATTTCATAATAAAACTGGTCCACTTACTCTCTTTGCTAAAATATAGCCATTTAACCCCACTCCAACTACTGTAATTGTGCAGATACTGGACTGGCTAGCTAGCTCCCTTCTGTTAAATAAGGGATGCTGTCCATAACTCGTGTGTCATTTTTTGGTCCATTCAAAGGTCAAAGGTCAAGTTTGAACACTCTACTGAATGCAAAATGTGGCTGATAACAGTACAGGGAGTCTTCCAACATATATCAGTCACTGAACATCTCTAATGCTCTTTAAAGGTTACTTTTTAGATATGTTTTTCACATAAATATTTGTAAACCATCCTCAAGCTCAATATCAACCAAATCTAACTAATTTAATAATTTTTTAGACGTCTTGAGAAATCTGTTTTTGTTTGTTTGTTTGTTTTTTGTTTGTTTTGATATTTCATATTAAGTTAACACACTAGTGTTACTGGGTTTTTATTTTGTAGTTGCTCTTTATTCACACATTATCTGCTGTTTCTATAATTACATTCAGTGCTACAAATGAGCGGACTTTTTAAAAATATTTCTTGTCTGGAATATTAACAATTTGTCTGTTTCTCCTTTGATCAGATCCTGCTTGATTTTGTTTTTACATGATTTAATTTTGCTTCAAATGCATTTTCATACATCAAACAATTCGTTTTCTGTCTCTATGATTTCTTTATTATAATGATCATGTGATCCACATAAACTACAACAGTTACTGTGTTCATGGCATATACATGTTTCATGCATATGTCTCTTTCTGTTTGTCTAAAAAGTGGACAATGGCTAAAATATGAAGTATTGGGCTCACTGGTGCACCCTTGTGTAACACCTATAATATAAGTAATAAACATTTCTTTCTTGAGGATTGTGTAGGATTTCTCCTAAATCACTGAGTATTACACTTTACAGGGTTATTTCTCTTATTTTCTCAATAAAAAGGTTAAATATTTTCAGAATAATCTTAGCAAAGATTGCATACTAAGTATCCATGTTAAAATGCCGTTTATTATTTTGAAATATCAATATGTTGACATAATAAGCAGGGAAAAAATTCCCAAAAGTTTCCTGTGAAGTCAAGGTAAAGGTCTTTACTATAAACTCAAGTGAGTAGCACAATACTTATTTTACCACCTACTGCCACACCAATTCTGTTAACAAATGTGGTAAATGTGATAATATGCCAAAGTATAACTGCTGAAAAATATTTAACAGTTATTTTTGGAAATCCAAATGAATCACTCTTCACCACATCAGTTAGATCCATAGCACAGCTTTATTTAATAAGTCCCTCACTTTTAAAGTTAGTTGGCGAGTTACTCCTCTTATTTCCTTTATTTTAAAAAACACTGATGAAATGCCAGGAGTCCAATTTTCATTGAAGCAAAATTAAAGCTGGTGTGTTAACCACATGCCTAAGTAAGAGCACACATGGCCAAATTGGCTCCTATGTATGAAATGATATACTACATCACTTCCTGCAAAATTTATTAGAAACAGTGAAGAAAAACATCAGTTGTTTGTTTAACCGAGTATTCTTGACACCAAATCTGTCAGCATATCACAGTGTCTTTCCCAAGCTTTGTGTCATCAACAACATCTATCTTCCCTTCATCTCTCGTCTGCTCCTTGTTGTGTGTGTTCAGGCACTGAAACATGACGGATAAGGATATAGGCATATATGAAAGCATATCATACTCTTCTTATCCCTTCTTGTGATCATGGAAATTTTAGCAGCAGTGCTCATAATTCTGCAGGGGCAGTGCCCTATATTCATTTCTCAGCAGTGCACCACTGCAAAATGAATAAAGAGGAAATGGTGTATGTATGAGTTAGAAAAAACACCTTTGCAGGAGGTCCTCTGCTCCTCAAGACCAGCAAGCGAGCATGAGTTAAGAAATGATGTTTCATGTACTTCGAGTGTTTTCATTATACATCACAAATAATTTAACTTGTGATACTAAAGGGAAACTGCTGCACCAGTGTGACTGAGGGTTACTAATAAATGTCACCAGTGACTGAGTGGGACTTTTTAAAATTTTTTCATCTGCACACTGTGGAAGGGTTTGCTGTTAGAGACATTTCTATGATAACATTTCTGATTTATTTGCTGGAGTGTTTCTTGGCTAAGTTTTGTTATGGACTGTCATTAGTGGTAAAATGTTATGTAAAGCACCCATTAAAAATGTGAGACTTTGTGTACCACTGAAGAGTCAAGGCTTCACGACTCGACATGGTTTAATGTATCAGATAGTCATATTTGTGACCAGAGTTATAAACCTTAAATATACTGCATGTATTAATATAATGTCTGAGTGGGCCAATGATGTAAACAGACATTTTCAAAGCCTTCTCTGGCCATGCTGCAGTATGTTGAACATTTGCTGGAACAGCAACCTTTTGTGCACACTTTGTTGTGCATGTGTGTCTTGAGCACACGTTCTTATGATGTGCAAAAAACGTTTTTTTTTAAATGTAATGCTAATGTGTGTAATTTTAGCAGACACACATATCCATGCGTCACTTCCTTGGTGGCACAATTTGTACCATGACTGTCAGCTCACATGCAATCAAATCCCTCTTTCAGCCATGAAATTTGTCATCTTAATCTCCCTCGTCCCTCTCAGTTTCTTTCACACTCCCTCACAGAAACACACAAACAGGAACACACCCTGAAGGGCATGAATCCCTCTGCACTAACAGAACTGCTCTAAGTAATGTGAGGCAGGTGTGAATTATAACACCGTCAACTACGTATATGTCGAAGCAGAGATGTGTGTGTATGGGTGTGTGTGTGTGTGTGTGTATGTGTGTACAAGTGGCATAAATCAGGCTTTCTTATGAACACTGATTTCAATTTCAAAACATTCCCTAGAACGCTGTTTAAAGGAAGGCAGCTTATCGACTTCGTGGGAAAATCCCTTGCCTGACTTCTAATGAATAAAGTGTCTTTCTTTGCCTTAATTTACTGCTAGTGGAGCTTTTCAGCATCATTAAAACATCTTTCGTTGAGCTCAGTTACGACGATTTGCATCACTCAATCCCTCACTCTGTATCTATCACTCATATTAGCTTTTTTAAAAAAAAAAGTATCATCTTTTTCTCATGTTTTGAGAGTCCATCAGGCTTTAATTATTGATGGGGTTTCCAGTTTTACATGTGCCTCGAGCTGTTAGAAGCTTCCTACTCAGCCAGTGTAGAGACACTCGGAGCGGCCCAGCAGCTCATCATTGCTCAACATGAATGTTGGATCAATGTGCTGCTACTCTCCCTCCAGGGCACCTTGAGTGTCTTTGCTTTCCCTATTCATGCTGATCTTGGAGTTGGTACCTTCGCGTCAACCTTCCCATGAGCACCGTCTCCTTTTAACCTTAACACTTCTCTCCGAAGTTGACAGCTAATGATAGGTGACAGCTGTCAACATTTCCCATGTGGAGAAAGTCTCCTGTGACCTTTCCAGAGCCAAAGCATTGACAAAATGCATTGAATATACGTGATGTAACAACTGTCATATTTCTGGGCTCACTGGACTCACAGGGACTATATGGCTCATGGTTGGTGCTTTGGCTTCAATGCAAGTCAAGGAAATAGCTAACACTGGTCTACATATTGTTGTATGTGTTCTCAAGTTAGATATAAAAAAAAAACATTTATTGTGTTCAGCGCTTATTTTTAATGATTTTTATCCAAGACACAAAATCTCAACAGTGTTACGGCCCTGAGCCATAAGGCTCTAAACCTCTCCTCCCACTGTGTGTGCGTGTGTATGGGTTTGTTTGTGTGTGGGGCTAATAGTCCCTCTTAGTTTCGGCAGTCAGGTCACCAGAGGGCGTGTCCCTCCGACCCGAGGGGATCCTTGGCAGAGGAGGATTGGTGCGGCTGGTCGGCGCAGGACTCCATGAATCCTGACGTGACCACTGTGATATAATGCCAGTGTGTGCTGCGAATGGCAGCAGACACCTTTAGTAGTTTGGGCTTTTGATATTGTGAATGATTAGTGTGAGTTTAGACTCAAGTGTATGTACCAGATTTGGGTCAAGAGATTAGATTTAAACACCCATTTCCGTTCACTGCACTCATCATAGGTTTTGTCTTTGTTTAGTTTCATTAGGAGTAGGGGTGCTTGTCCCTTGTATTTTTGTTTGTACCGTTTTGACCAGTGTAGATACTCAGGTTTTGTTCAGGAGAGATATTTGAGTTATTGTCACTTGGTTATAAGATAGTTAGCTCCATTTTGTTTTTATTGTTCATTAGTCCTCTTGTTATAGTTTGCTTTTCTTGTTTCATTGGTTTGACCGCACCTGGCGGGCCCTTCCTGTTTGTAATTAATATCCACGTGTCCTTTTATAATAAATACACTACTTATCCACAATCCCCTCCATCGATTGTGTCTTGTGTTACTTTTGTTTTCCCCATTACAAGCTGGGTTTGTAAAAAACAAGATTTGTTTGTTTAAAGACTAAAATTAATTCAAGCCTTAAAATGGCTTAAATGTCACATTAAGCCTTTTGCTCATTGAGTTTTCAATAGCATGGGGTCACTGTCATGGTCACGCCCACAGCCAGCAACCACTCCATCCCTCCCCTTCAACTTTCACTGACCTTCAGTTCCCTGCATCATCTTGCTAGCTATGTAGTGTACACAATAGCATATTGTCTGTACATATTTGAACCGGACAAAGCTTCTAAAGAAGATGAAAAGAAGTTTTTGTTTACGAGAAATTGTATACGGTCCCTTGCAAGTGGACATATCACAACAGTAATGCATTTTATGCTTCAGTCATGCAGCAGTAAAAGATATCCTGACACCTCAGCTTGACTTCTAGTGGTTTTACATATATCCACCGAGCATTAGCTTCTCTTCTGACACACTGCAGTTCGGTTTGCCGTAGCATGCAAATAATATGCACAAAAAAGGACTACCCCACCACTGACAAGATTAATTCCTTAGAATTAAAAGCCTTTTTTGTCTGAGGCTACCTTTTTGAGAGTCCTATTTATTCACAGAGGTTTTAAGGTGGAAATCCCTGGCTATGGAACTTACAGCTAATTTCAACCACAGATTAGTCTTGCATGATGTAAAAAAAATAATAATAATAACACCACACAGGCATGTTGAGATGGTTAAAAATTTTATTTTCACTGGAGGGGATCTTTAATATTTTATAGATATAATGAAACAGTGAGACACTCTTTTAATTCCACAGTAAACCTACAGCAATTCATAGCAGTGCCCTGTCAGCAAATGTAATGACAATCCAATCAATAGCTGCAGAGACATTTTATTCTTCATTAAAACAGGGAACCATTTCATAATATGACACAGTCATGCTTACAGCCATGAGTTTATTTAACTGAAGTTACTAAATGTGGACATGTTATTATAGCTGAAACAAATTAATATTACAGTCATATTCATTATGTTTCATTAGTGTGTGGGTTTGATAAGTAGTCTGTACAGTAAATGATTTCTTCATATGTCCTCTGGCAGCATTGCAATTTTGTACAAAAACAATTAGGAATGTGTAAGCACTTTGTGGAGTTCTATAATAGCTGCTTTTCAAAATGGCATCTGAAGATGGTTTTTGTTTTCAGCTATGCATATGCTAGATCTTATTTTAAACTCCATGAGGTTTCTCAGTAAAAATGCAAGTTTATTTCCTAACAAGCTGTCATTTTGAAAGCTCAGAGCTCCTTTGGTGCAGCAGTTTGGATTGATTGTGAGCAAGCAGCTGTAGTTTGAGAGACAGAAAGGCATCATGGACGAATGTGGAGTTACACTGGATTTCAAAGCCCCTTAGAACAACCAAATATGAACCAGCTCTGCTGAGCTTCGTTAAGAATTGCAGCCTTTGGTCTTTACTTTTTGATACATTTCTGCATTCATTACGAGTCATATTATGAGAAATAATGCAAAAGATGAAAACAGAGAGGGATGTTGTTCAGGGACTCTGATCAGCAACAACACACATGGTCAGATTATCTTTAGATGGCTTACAGCAAGTGTATCTAAGCAATGTAGAGAGCACCGACTGCTCCTGTTCAAATAAAAACTGCGTTCTTCTTCTCTCCCCTTATTTCATCCCTCTGTGAACTCCAGTTATTTGGGTCTGAGACTTGCTATTTTCAGCCTCACTCACACATTTTTTTTTCCATCCACCCGTCTGAACCTGTAAATTGTGTTTAGCTGCTTGCAGCCTTTTACTTCTCCCTCAATTAAATCCAATTCTGATTATTTCATTTTTACTCAGGCTTGCTTCTTAAACTTTCCCTCTGTAGGTTTTCAACTTTCACACCCCAACCCACCCCTGACTCACACTCACATTTAAACAGTGATTTTTTTCTTGCACTTCAGTAAAGAGTCTCTGGTTGCTATTTTGCGTACCTTTTACAATTTCCACCTGCAGCTTGTTATATTTAAGAACATTTAAATTTTTATCCAGTGCAGCTCCTGGTTTCCTGCAGTGAATGATTAACTATTGATTACATACATTTACTTATTTATTTATTTATTTTTAACACTTAATCCACTCAGGGAAGGTACTAATATGGGAGCTCAGAGAGTTCCTGCCGTTATATGGACATATCATCAATTTTGCAACATTTAACTGCATTTGCCTGCAAAAAAAAAAAAAGATATTTACAATGATGAGTGTGCCATCTCAGTTTCCCCATTCTTTTCTTTCATCTCTTTTATCATCTCTTATGCTAATGTGACCAGTCCTATAGGATGACAGCAAAGATTAACTGGGTAAAAAAAAAGAAAGAAAATAATTTTACAAACACTAATTCCTACACACACACACACACACACACACACACACACACACACACACACACACAACAGATGAACAGAGTATGAACCAGGCATTGCTGGGAAAGCTGCTGTATAAACCAATTAGCCAGGCTGAAATCAAGCCAACAGGAAGAACCTCTCTCTTTCTCCTCTCTTTCCTTTCTAACTTCCTTCTCTCCCCCTCTATCTGTCTCTTTTCTTCAGCAGACCAGCCTCTTCGGGCAAAGACAGTGCTGAATGCTTCCAAGGTGAGACAGAAAGAAAAGAAGGTAGGGATAATTTGAGGAGGGAGAAGAAAGGAGTGGAAAAGGGGGGATGAAACAACTGGAGAGACAGGAGAGAGAAACAAGTGGAGGTGGAGAGAGAGAGGAGTGTGTGTGAAATGACGGGAAGAGGATGAGTTAGAACAGACAGAAGGATGCTGGGAGTGATGGCCCTGGCTGGCACTGACAAGTTACAGCTGCTGAGCTGAGAGGGAAGGGGAGAGGGACATACAGGTGAGAGTGAGTGAGAGAGAGAGAGAGTGTACGAGTGAGGAGAATGCCAATGTTAGGCCACACAATCCAGGTAATGAGGCATTGAGTCCTGCTGGAGAGTCATGGCTGAGAGACTCTTCAATTGCAGCTGGTGGAGAAGGAGAGAGGGTTAGAGTGAAAGGTGCTGCGTTTCACATCAGCACTGTTTGATTGGCGGCTTGTCAGGATGAGATGGGAAGAGGAAAAAAGAGGAGGATGAGGGGTAAGAGAGGAGATCTAGAAGGTGACAAGCAAGGAGGGGCTAATATTGGAAAGGTTCAGTGGAAATGTGAAGAGTGGACAGAAGTATCTAGTCTGTGCGAATTGAGATTTTGACATGAAAGTGTCCAGAGTCTTGTTGCAAAAGAGTAATGCAGCACTGTGATTGCCATACGCTTTTAACTGTACTGTAGGCAGCCCTGTGAAAACCTCCAGTCCTGCTAAATACAGTATAAACAATTGCATGCCTTGCTTCATGGATCTCCACATTAGCAGGTGGTGCTATCAACCCGTTCACTCACAGTGAACAGGTTTTGATGGTACAGTTGCATATTAGCCACTTCAGTGGACATTAGTAAGTCAATCCATACACTGCCACCAACTGGGCAATTGTTGCAGTTTTCCAGAAATTTCTGTAACATGCTTGAAAATATATATATATATATATATATAAAAAAAACACCCTTTAAAAATAACTTTGCATGACTTAGAAGTTACAAATACAATGTAAAAAAACAAAACAAAAACAAAAACCTGCATTAAAGTAATTAATGCATGAAATAATTCAATGGTCCAGTGTAACTTATACTATTTTTTTCACCCTTTCTAATGAGATCTGTACCACAGTATGTTATCTAGTAGTGCATAAACAGATCTTGCCTTTGTTTTTTTAATGTGTTCTTGCTGTTGTCATTGAGGTTTGATTGCATCTACAGTTAAATCTTTACATTAGGTGGAGGCAAAAACAAAAGAAAGCAGAACAAAACAAACCCCCTTCAAATTCAAGAGTTTTGTATGTTTTTTTTTAAACTTTGTGAAATGCTATCAAATGATTTGTCCTTAACTATTTGAAAATTAACAGAAGTAGTACAATAAAGTTAGATTTTTGAAAAAATACTATTCACCTCTAAAACATATATTTTTTCTTTTAATTTCTAAAGTGTCGAAACATTTTCAGGTACCCTCATGTTTCCATGTTAGTGTGCAAAAGGGGCTGACTGAAGACAAGTATGCTTAAGCAAGTCACACAGTAACCAGCCGACCAGGATTTCTCCCAGTGCCAGAATAAGTATACTGTATATGTATTATACTTTCTTGCTTCTTTCTTGTTGCTCTCCAAATTTAAACAACCAAAACTTTTGGTAAGTTATTATATATTTGTCTTATTTAAAATACATCAAATTATATGAATTGCTTTTACATCTTTAAAAGATTTGAATACATTGTGAGTCAGACAACATCCAGATGTATTCAGACAGATCGCATTCCACTCTTATTTAGATAATATGTTTGATGATACAGATTGCATTTTAGCTCCAAGTGCCTTCAAGCCAAGCCACTACACAAAGGTGCCTTTGCAGTATAGACATTAGAAATGTTCACGGCAATTAACAACCAGTATCTTTAATGTATATTTGGCAGATGAGTTTGATGAAATCAACCCTGACACCAACCACTAATGCACAACATTAATAGTCCTTTTATAGAGGTTCGCACATTAGCTGCATGATGGCACATCATTGTAGGATGGCATCCATTCTTACTGCTGTAAGAAGTATTCCTTTTAAATTTGTTCCTCACATCACCACTTTCCTGCAAACACCTTGCTCTATGATGCTTTAAGGTAATCAATTGATGCATGTCATATATTTCTATATTACACAAAGCCCAGTTAAGAATTAAGTACTCACTCAAACGATTAGCTCTCTTGGCTGAGCCCTTTATACACACAAGCACCAATACAACTCAGATTGAGCTCATCATTCCATTTTCTTGAAGGCACGTGGGTGTTTTTAATGAGTTTATTTGATTTCACTTTGTCTATCAAAGTATAGAATTCATTAACAATGCAACAGAGGGCTAAAATACAGAACAGGGGAATAGAGAAAATAAAAACATATGAATCATTGTTTTAACTATCAATAATAATATTGAATAAATGCCAAGAGCATATTTCATTCCGTTTAGAAATCCCAACTGATAGTGCAAAATGGATCACTGGAGCACTATGAGAAAAGACTAAGAAATGCAGACTGATAATCAAGGACCAGCCACAGTCTCTAAAAAAAGTGCTACAGGCTTCAGGCCTTGGGATTGTAAATGTGCACAGGTGCTATTTCCAATCATTTTAATCAGTAACTACATCTTAAAAATCTGTGGGAGTTGAACTCAAATGGTGTTGTTTATAACAGTGTTGTCATCCTTTACCAGCTGTGTACAAACATAAATTTTTAGGATAATTATGTTCATAGTGTTGTTTACGGTTGTTGTTTGTTTAATGTTAATTCATTGCATTTAGATATCCATGTGGTAGTACGTTTGTGCTTTATTTATTTGTACATGTGTTGATGATCTTACAAATGATGTCCTGAAAACTGTTCTCCAAGGAGACAAACAAAGATGAAAGTAGGTTTAAAAGGATTAAAACTAGTTTAGCAATTTCTCTTTAAAACCAAATAAATGCTCCTGCCTCTGAAGTAGAATTAAGTTCAACGCCACTGTCACATTCTAACAAGTACAGAGACCAGACTTTAGTTTAATGCTGTTAGAAGGTCATTTTAATTATAAATGTAATCTGTCATTTTCATCAGTGCTGTCTCTGTGCTGTGGAGAACTGTAAAATCTGATTGAAATTCCTTTGGTACGCTACTGGTACACACAAAGTCACATGACTCACTTGCTGTCCCTGCTCTAAGAAAACAGGTAAAGGGAGAGTTGGATATGGGCCTACAGTTGGCTAAAACTGAAGGGTTGGCCTTTTAAGAAGAAGTTTAACTACAGCTTCTCCTGACGACTGTGGTAAATACCCTACCGATAAGGACAGATTAATCATTTCATTAGAAAAGTGCTAACTGAGCGTATAGCTTCCCTATGTAGCCTGGTTCTGATGGTGTTTATTAGACGGATGTATAATTTGGTGGAAGACATGATTGATGTTAGTTGATAAAGGTCAATCGAAATTGTCATTCAGTTGTACAGCTGCTTCCAAGGTTCCTGTGTTTGACAATAAATTAGCACCAATTGTAGATGAGGTAATAAATAATTTTTGTGTATACTAAGTCAGATTTTATCATTAGAGAGACTCATTAACCTGCAGCTACTATTGTAAGATGCAGGTATACAGGCTTTAATAGATCTATGACTCTGTCAGCCATGCTACAGTGCTGAGAGAAAACCTGGGATTATTCTTGTTTTTCTCCATCAGTGATGAATTACAGGCTGCTCTGTCATTGCAATGGGCCTCTCTCTATATTTTAAGATTATCTTTCCAGGAAAGGTGAGATTCTTTCATATTGTTGAAACACCATTTCCTTTCACATCTTTGTGATGTCTGCCTTAAAGCAGAGGAGGTTGGCTCCATTGTATGACCCCCAAACCCACAAATTATCATCTTATTTTTTACGGAAGCAGTAGATTCAAGGGTCACTTGCATGGAGCAGGTAACCAACAAGAGTTTTTGCTCAGTGGTGTAGTCTAGCAAAAAGCTAAGAAATAGTGCTCCAATATAAAAGGGTTCTATGAAAACATTAAATTTTCAATTTCAGTACCATGAGTCGGAACAAGGTAGAGGATGAGGCAAAAGCGTTGTTTAGGTTTATATACAGTCATATACAAAAGCTG
>JAQNCA010000032.1:2332384-2345452 GCA_029783725.1 Acanthurus tractus
AGGCAATGTACCATACCATGGCTGTAATAGCATGTTGAGGAAGTAGAGGTTTCAAAAACAAGAAGTTGCTCTTGGAATGTAGAACTTGGCAATGGAGAAAGGTCTGCAGGAATTACTTTGAAATTGGGAAAGCTGTCCTTTCATTTCAGCCAGTATTGGCTATGTTTAATGCTGTCAGGAGAAGGCGGAGAAATGCAGAGTTGACGTCAGTGTAAACAGCTATCATATAAGATCAGTGTTTGCTACATCACAACTTATATAGAAAATGTATTTCCATCTCCCAATTTGCACATTGACTCTTTTTCACACTGGTCAAAAACCACTGAAAGCTGCTACTGAAAGCTAGCTTAAAAACCATTTTATGCATTAGAGGATTTTGTTTCAAATTTTGGGATTTCCTACACTCTCTTCGGATGTGGTAATTCAAAATGTACATAGGGTGGTTGAAGTTTAGCAATGAAACAGCTGGTCAGTACTAAGCCTGTAAGAATGCAGAGTCTAGGGTAAGATGGAAGGGAGTGGTTGTTGACTGTGGGCATGGCCATGTCTGAGACTTTATGAATATTAACAGCCCAGTACATACCTAATAAGACCAGTGGTGTACTGTGACATTCTAGCAATTGTGACACATGCATTACTTTTTATCTTAAAAATAATAAAGCCTAAATATTTAATTTTTAAAAAGATATTTTAGGGCTTGAGCTAATGGCAGGAATTGGACTTGGATTGAAATGCAACCCAGACAAGCAAAATTTCATTACTGTACTTTTCCAATGAAGAAACAATGTCAAACAAAACATTATCCATTTCTGAGTATTTGTAGATACTTGTGTTAAAATATGTCTGGAGAGGGACTTTCAATTATTTCTGGGAATACTCTACTTTGACTGATTTAATTTATCTAATTGTAACACTGGTATTTAGTTTTTTTATCAACAGTTTTGTTTGCTTCTTTCATATTTTATGGCCTTGTCTCAGTACTCGGACTGCAGCAAAATAATTATGTCTGGCCACTAGAGTCCCTCCTGATCCACACAGGTTCAAACAGACAATTTCCTTTAAGTTTAAACATTAAAGTAAAACATCAAGGGAAGGGGCCTCTATGTTTGGGTCTAAAATTTTGTCTATTCACACCTGAAATTTAGTTTATACACACTAAAATTTAAACAAAAATACTTTATGTTTTTGGAAAGTTTAGATCGGAGTTTCTGGCTAAAACAGGTGAAGTGTCTGTTTTATGATATTGTTATTGAATCACACTGCTATTACATTCATTTTTATCTCGTTTGTAGCACATCAAAGAGTGATTAATTTCCATTATCAACAGGAATTAGTAATTAAATGTATATAATTAGCAATCCTAGAGAGCAAGGAGCACTTTAAGCAGTAATTTAAAATTCAAACTTTATTTTATTTTTTTTTGCCTTTTATCTTGCTTTCTGCCCAGCCTCTCTTGTAAAAGTCAGAAAGATTGACTTATCAGTATGGATGTTCACATGCATTAAATGAGACTAATATCTGAAGGATGATGTTTCATCTTGGAAATGGAGATAGTTTGACAGCTCAGAATTTTTAGCTGTTTTCAGCCCAAGACTGCTGCAAGAAATTCAGTTTTATGTCCTCAGTAATAACATCTCATTAAAAGAATGCACGGTGATTTTATCAAGCATCCAGGACCTGACCTAAGAATATTTTGTGAAGTTATTTTAAAAGAAATTTCCCATCAACATGACACTAACTGTGACAACTTCATTGCGGGGTAGAGAATTTTTGTCAGTGATGATTTTCTCTTTATTACCACTGTGACCTTCGAATCCTACCACAATAAGAAATCTGTCAAGGCTCAGAACACATAAATTTATCTTTAACCACAAATTTACTGGGTCAAATTTGCTGCAACTGCAAAATTGAGGACATTGTTGCTTTTTGGGTCACTTCACCCTCTGTCGTAGGAATCAATCAGTGCACTCACGGTGCCAACTATGTTCACTGTGTGTGAATTCCGGGTTTGGCAGTGGGTGAAGCAGCTCTCATGTGGCATGGATGGAGGCCTCATGCTGGCAGAGACATATGGTTGGATTTTAAGGCCAAATCCTGCAGCTTCGCACACAAGTGGGAGATGTCAAGTGCTGGCATCTCACACAGAGAATGGACTGACAAACCTCTTTTATTAGTATTCATTCTTTACTGTGAAACACCTGCGTAAGTTTTTATTATTCACTGCAATCTCTTGCTACAGAATGATTCTTTGATGATTTTAAATATGAAATATCTATGTCGAGCAATACAATAAAACATTGCGGATTAAAACACCACAAGGCCTAAAAAGCCCAAATCCACTGGAGTTCTCCAAAATACAACAGAAGACGTATTAAATATAGAACTGTAACAAATTAAGACATAAATACAGTGCTAGAGTGGCACAGCCTACATGTTTCAAACTCTTTTCATAACATAAATTAGGCTGCAAGTTACAAAAAAAAAAAAATGTTCTTGAGGTCAACTTAAAAAATAATATGATCAACTTCTGGCTTAAGGAAAGATGAACCCATTTTATAGTAATGTAATAAAAAAATGCTTTTGTACCCATCATCTTGACAAAAAAAAAATGTGAAAAAGAAATCCCCACCACTATTCTTGTAAAGTGGATGTAAGTGTTTGTTATCAGCGAAAAGTAACTCCCTCGATACACCTGGCACCTATTTTCTAGGTGAGCAAGAAGGATATTTGGTACTCATCCTGTAATATATGCAAGCTTTCCTTGTATCCTTCCAGTGTCCTGCAAGATTGTCCTTTGCTTTGCTTCTCTTCAATAAATAATAATAAAAATACTTTTTTTTAGACAGCACCTTTACAAACAGCCATCACTAAGTGCTTTACACGCAAAAAAACAATAAAAAGCCAGTCATCAATTGCCTAAGTGAAGAACCTAAAAGAACTGTTTAAAAGTGACAGTAAAATAAAGGATAAAATTTACATATGTAAGCAACCAAATGAATTAAGACACAGATAAATTAATTAAGTAAAGGCAATGCAATAAATGTGCATTTAAAGAGATAATTTAAAAGCAGGCAATGATGTTGTTTAAATGAGTTCTTGAGGCAGAGAACTTCCACAGGGTTGGAGCCCTGACAGCAAAAGCCTTGTCAGCTTTAGTCTTATGCCTGGACCAGGTAATAGCTAACAGAGCCTTGTCTGACGATCTCAAACAACAGTCCAGCTAGCGAATTGAATGGCAAATGAATTAGAAGCACAGACAAGAAGATTAGTGCCATTCCATTTCGGGCCTTAAAAGTCTGGGGTAATATTTTACAGTCAATTTTAAACTGGACAGGCAGCTAGTAAAGGATAGCTAAAATAGAAGAGATATGGTCATGCTCGTGTGATTTTCTTAAAGGTCATGGAGCTGCATTTTGGACAACCTGAAGCTGTGCAATAGAGCTTTGTCGAAGGCATAAAGTAGCGCATTACAATCATCCATACAAGAGGTAATAAAAGCATGACTCACTATTCAAAAATAAGTTTAATTAAATGAAAGATCCAATCTGACAAATATTTCTCAAGCAGAAATAACACAACTATGACAGTTTTTGGACATGGTCTTTGTTGTTTTAGATCAAATCCAATCAGTCTGCACCACCTGCTGAGCCAGAGAGCCAAGAGCAAGCAGAAATTGGTCCTGGGTGTGCTTAGAGCATATACCAAGGATGTCCATTTTGGAGGATTTTAGCTGAAGAAAATTCACTGCTGCCCAATTATAAACAAGTATGGAATGAAGAACGCATTGCTGTGTCAGAGGATTTACATGATCAATACAGCTGAGTATCATCTGCATAGCAATGAAATTAAATATTGTGCTGTCATCAAATGGGTCCTAAAAGAGATTCTTGCGGCTCTTCATACATAGATACACCCTGAAAAGATTTAAAGAAATACAACAAATTTTCTATTTGAGAAATATGAGGAAAACCACAAATGGGTAGTCCCAGAAAACCCACCCACATTCTTACCTCTTGATGATGACATTCTGACCCACCATGTCAAAAACAGCACCAAGATCGAATAGTACCAGCACTGTGCATTTAACAGCAACAGCCTTTATCACAACATCATTTACGAGTCTTACGAGAGCAGTCTCTGTGCTGTGTGGTTGCCTAAAATCAGCCTGAAATTTCTCCGAAATTTTGTTTTTTGCTGAGATTGTTAGTAGTTGATTAGCAACAATTTTATGGGTTATAAGAAGAGAATGAAGGATCAGAACCAGGTTTTTTGAAAAGTGGCTGGAAACTGGCAGTCCTGAAATAAGGAACACAACCAGACAAGAAAAAAATAGTTGATAATAGACAGCAGCTAAGGAGCTAAAGTGTCTGAGACCTTTTTTTGTTGAGTGTTAAGTCCAGTGGTCTAGAAGATAGCATCACATGTGAGATTGTATCATATTCCTGCATATTCATATTTTTTTCCTTAAAAACAAAGTATCTAGCTGAGAACAAGCTAATACAGGGACAGAACTGGAAAACTGAATATTTGACCTAATGCCCTTAATTTTCCTGATGAAAAAAATAAAAACATTTCACAGGATGTATTAGATGATACAATGGCAGCAGGAGACCCAAGATTGACTATTTGGTCAATGATCCTAAATAGAAATCCACGGTTGTGCTGATTGGAGGTGATTAGGTCTGAGAAGTATTTTGCTCTTGATTTTGTTCTCTTCAGCGCCTGCCACAAAGTAAATGATAAAGATGCACTTTTCAGTTGCTGCTGGGCCTCCAATCAGCTGTCTCCATCCACAGGTTTGCAGCTGGCTCTGATTCAGATTACTCTGTGGTCATCTTTGGCAGGGGAATGTGGTTTAGTGATGCAGTTGAGTATGTGACAGATGAGATCTTTCTTTTTCTATTTAAAAGAACAGAAAGAAACCATCCATCTGGGTGAGCCATAGCAGTTGACTTATTATTTATCCCAGCAAGAAAGTCTAACCCTCACAGACTGTGAACTCTACTGAACTGAATTGGTGATACTCTCCCTCATAGCATAAACCCAAAACTTTGCTTATGCTAAGCCTGTCAATCAGAATGTCCCTAACCAGATGCACCATGCTCCTTAATGTAACATAATATATATGATATTGAAGAGAGTGGGGTTGGAAGCAGACCGCTGGCCCCAGCCAAAAACCATGAAATGCACTTTCTAGAACCACTGTTTGCGTTTTCCATCTAGTGAATTGTAGCACAGCATATGCAGTATGGCAAACTCCCTTGAAGAGGGCCCTCTCCCTTTGTGGATATAATGAACTCATTCTAGGGTGATGAAAACAAAACAATTCTAATTTTCATGTCCTTTAGATTTTTGATACATCACAAAGGCTTATTTCAGAGTGTTGTATTCTATTTGCCTCATACTCTGCAAACAAAACCTGCTTAATCTACATTGTTTCTTCCTTTTGTCTAGAACTATTTAAATCAACTGTACAATAATGGCATTGTTTGTGTTTTTTCAAAGTATCATTTGCTTTGGCTACAGCAAATTAAATATATTTCACTTTAAGGTATTTGATCTGAAATATAACTCTCAACAATGGATCTCCTGAGGGTAAGATGAATTGATGTGTGTGTGGGTATGTGCATATGTGTGTGTGTATTTGTTACTCTCTTTCATACACATTCACATTAACGGAGAGATAAAATAAACTAATCATTTTATCAAAGTTAATCCATTTCTGAGAGTGTTATAGTCAAAATTTAAATGTGGGAACTTGCAGAGGATGATTTGGCATCAGTAGACTCGTGCTACAGTGCTGACTTGGTGGACCTGAAGTGTGAGTTACGTAGATGGATAAGTGCATTACTGATTTATTTACAGCTTTTTATAGTCATAGTTTACTGTAAGCAGTGTATCCCAAAGTTAGTGAGCAGTACTTACTTTAATATTAATCTTTCGACCACAAACTAAAAGAAGAAACTGTGGAGCTGTAACACTGTATGGTATTAAATAAATAAACAATAGAAACGCTATAAAATAATGACTTACGACATTAAAGGCGTGTGACATTTTAACGTTTCCTTTATTAATGCTGCTTCTGGTGTGGTACATCATGCAACAGTGACATTTCAAAGGCCTTATGTGACCACAAGTCAGCTTTTCCAGGCATGCAGAGCCCAACAAACTACTTCAACTTTAGAGTAACTCGGCCTCTGCCTCAGAAAAGTGAGGTAATAAAGTGAAAAACAGGCAACACAGACTCGTCTCAAATCCCCCTCTGTGATAAAATAATGAGGTCGGCAGCAGCTGATCTAAAGCACAGGCCATCATGAAAGAGGAAAAACAATGCCCGCTAAAGCCCCCGACACCCAGAGTCAGAACAGATCAAATGTCTGGCACAGTGATTACACACACTGCAGTCATATCTATTAATGAGGTTGACTAAATAATTGAGCTGAAAAAATATTAAAGATAAAAAAAGACATGAAATATAAAAGCTGCATCTGGACGCTGTTTTGAGGGAACCTTCTGTTCTCTCCCAGAATCACCATGTCACTTTGTCTCTCCAATAATGATGAATTTTGAATGCTGCTGTTGTCAGCAGTGTCTCAGGGAGTGGAGGTTGGGCCGACCGAGCTGCAGACAAAAACAGAGGACTCATTTCCTCCTCACCTCATTTTCCTGAATTTCTTCCTCTCCTTGTGTTCAGTCTCATTTTGCTGTCTGGCTCCTGCCGTGTTTTTCACTTACTCTTTCTACCTTAAAACTCTTGCAGTCTGCGTCTGATTTACTCTTTTTCTATACTTCTCCCTTTCTGCCTCTTTCATCATTGGGGTTTAATTGGGGTACATCCTTCTCTTTACTTGCTGAAAGCACGCTCCAATTCCCAGACTGAGCTTGTGCTGATTTGGGCTGTGGAGGCTAGCTGTTGAAATAAGAATGCTCATAAGCTCCCAATTGGTAGGGCTAGATTAGAGTAGGCAAAATGAATTATAAAAAAATGAGAGGAAAGGAATTTGTCCATAACTGCCTATAATGGAGTTATGTACATCTTTCAAGTTCCCTTTTACACATTTACACAAAAACAATTTTTCACAGAACCAGTGCAGAACTCATTTTTTCCATAATGTACCACGGATGAATCATAATGCTCCACTGATGAACTGAGGCACATACTCTCACACCTTATCAACCACACAGACTATCTAAAGGCTGTTTATTGCTGATTTCTGTTTTCCTGCTCAATTTAAGTAATTATTGGCATATTCTGCATGACAATGGTATAATTTCCCATCCACACTCAATTAGCTTCACTGGAAATTCAACTGATTGGGTTTCGATTGTTTGTGAACATGCACGGCTTCCATTTTTCAGGGGTGGAAATTGAGACTGTCATTTTGGCAACATTGTGATAGTACAAATAGGTCTGATGGAGTATTCATGCCCAGCTCTTTATGAGAAATTGTGAATTGTTAAGTTTCCAAACGCATAGCAGAATTATTCCATGTAAATTGGATACATTCATTTGAGAGAGGTGTTTTGAGTGAGACATGACTGCTCAAAAACATCACGAGAAGCAAGTTTGTGTGATGTCCAGTAAAATTCATCTTGGCAGTGCAGTTGTAAATTATTCATTGTATTAGTTAAGTTTCCTGTGGTTTTATGATACTTTTAACAATTCACAAATATTGCTCTGAACCAGCATGGTTCCACATTTAGACTTTAACAGGTTATGACAAGAAAAGTTTGCTGTTTTCTTTTAATATGGCAATGTTGTTGCATCATCAGATTTTCTCAAAGCTGCTCCCATTAAAAATGTAATAAAAACAATGTATGGTGAGGAGGAAAGCACTCATTTGTTTTTTGGGGTTTTTTTTTTCACATTTTTCTCTCATCACCATCTGGTAAGTCTCAGAGAAAAAGCTGTGAAAAATATGTTCCACAATAGTTGGAGCAAGACTCATTGGTTAGACTTGACAATCAGAAAGTGTTTTATTAGTTACGCAATAAGAAAATAAAACTGTTATTGAACCATTCGTTATTTTGTTACATGTCAGTACAGCAAAGCCTTCAAAAGCAAAGCCGTACAGTCTGGTAGCCAAACTAGCTAGCCTGATGTTTAAACCATGACAGCAAGGGGGTTGTGAAAAAAAGATGAGATTGTTAATGGAAGCTAAAAACAGTCATATATAAAAGATGATTATAATAAAAGAAAAAATCATAATTTTTATATTCACTGGCAGCATCTGTCTAGTGATGGTAGTGTTAGTTGACGGGTCTGCCCACACTGACAATTTGGACCACTTTGATTTACCTTAATGTTATTGAGTATTAGCATTCGCATATTCATATGATCTTGTTTAACTAAGAGGTAAAACTGAAAAATTTAATGATTGAGTTTCTATATATATATTTTTTTCTGGAACAAAAAACCAAGAGGTCTTGTTTTTTCTTTGGTTTTTGACATTAGAGCTGCCCAGGACAGTCACTTTTCAATCTGAGATGTGGGGGAAAAAAACAGTTGGTGAAGTAGGGTGAAACAGTTAAGTACTTCTTACACTTAAGTCCCATTGTTGCATTTTTTTGGATATGAGCCAGACAAACAGTTATTATATAGAATGACCGATGACTGTCTTTCACAGCCTACAAACAGATTTCCCAAACAGCATAGTCTAGTATTACATGGTCGAAGTATACCTTAAAACCTTAGAAATGATTAACACTTCATTAGACTCCCGCTGTTGTAAGTGTTTGCCACGGCTAGATCATTACATGTAATTCTATTGTTACATATTGTATAAAGGTATGCTTAGATTACACTTTTTTCATAATTAACACCATCCTGCACAGTGTGATAGCATCCTTTATAGGATATGATGAATCAAAAGCAAATGTCTAACATGAGCTGCAAGAAATTATCATCACACCGACAGCGGGCAGAACATTGTGCGCGCAGTACTTAACACTTGTTTCACACACTCTCAAATACAGGAACACACACAGACGCAGTGGGAAGTACCCCATCTGTGGGCCACCAGATAGCACTTGTAACACTTCAAATCTCTCTTGTAAACACACACACACATAAACACATTTGGTGTGAACCTCATCTTCTGCATATTAAATCACACTTGTATCTCATGCACACAGCCAACACACCAGATAATGTATATACTAATTACAAAATCATAAGGTCATCAGCAAACTGCCCACTTAAACAAATGACATGGAAACTGAATGCTGGAGTATCAAATTATTACAGTTGACAGTGCACCATAAGAGGGAGGGCTCATGGGAAGTGGATAGTTACATCATTATTGTTACTTTTATGAAATTACAGAGGTCAAATGAAAGTGTTGTATTTTATTGTCCTTTTCCAGAATAAATACACGCCACAATTCTATGATGGATGTGTCCGTAGTGTGTTATCCATTCCATTATATTTATCCCTTTATATTGCAAAACACTGTGTGAGATAACATAGCATCCTTACTAAAATTTTGTGTTTATAAATAAACCAGGAAGTTTATTTTTTCAGATGTAAATACCTCCACATTGAATCCTAAGCACATAAATATTCAGGAAGTATAAGCCCGAGTGAATAGCAAGAACATGATTTACAACTATTTTCTTCCCCAAAACTATTTACTTTCAATTTGTTCAGAGGCTGAAGATTTGTTTACATATCGGGAAACACTCTGTTCTTTGATGGAAGCTTTCATGCTGGTATAAAAAAATGTTTCGGCATCCTTAACATTCTTGATTACATTGCCCCAGCCTGGTGCTGTAATGCATGCAAAATGCTGTTTATGCGAAACCGCATGAGGAACGACTTCCTAGAGCGTGTTTGTAAGAGAGAGCTATTAACTCAGAAGCTAGTATACGCAAACAGCTGCTGAGGAAGTACGGCCAAACTCAGCACCTAACCAGATGTTTTACTTTTTATAACCATAAGCAGGTCACTGGTCTTTTTTTAAAAAAGAAAGTGTAAATTGGCTTTTAAATTACACCAACAGTCAAAGTTTGTTCAACCCTCTCATTAGATATTTTATGTTCTTTTTTTATTATCTTTTCATATTATGGATCAGGGGTGGAGAATTATTTTCTCATCAAGGGCCATTTCAATTTTCCAACATCCATGGAGGGTCATTCTAAATTATTAAACACATGTATCATACTAACTTCTGATGTGATGTGATGGCTAGAACTGCCTCCCTTTGTCAAAGCCTCTGATGTGAGATGGCAGTCATGATGATGCTACTTGCAGCTGGTTTCCCATCTCTGGATCAGTCAGTCTTTAGTCCAGCTAAGTCTTTGTAGAGTCAATTTGAAAAATAAACTGCTCACTGAATCTTGTTTTATTCAAATTGTGAGTAGAATACTACACCAACTACTAAATCTTGCAACAAGTGTATAACATCATGCCAATCTATCATTAACAAAACTAAGTCAGTCTTAGCCTTTTTGCAGCATCCTGGCACAAAAAACCCCCCCAAAAAAAGCTGTCACCAAAGGCAAGAGTCAAACAGCTCCTCAATGCATAAACACACGCACACACAGACACACACGCACACACATCCATACAAACACACACAGTGCAACAGTGATTGTGGTTAAATAAAGATAACAGGCCCTCTTTTCGTCAGACTCAGCACAGTGCAAACGCAGGTCTGAGTTTTTTGTGCTAGGAGCCATGGTAGATGCAACCAACTTTTTAGGTAATTTTGTTGATACAAATGTAAATGCATTTGTAGCGCAGCTGGCACAGTGGCAAAGTGGGAGTAAATTATCAGGAGTGTTAAATTCATACATAATTTATTATCAACATTAATAAAGAGCTGTGTGCTCACAACCTCACTGATGTTGAGGTGTTAATAAACAAATTGCATCTGAACCTTTGGGTGTGCATAATACACTAGTCTAACCACTAAATTATGGTTTATGCTGTCATGTATAAAGTGCCCCCACCTTTTGTGCTCACATGACAAAGTGTCACAGTTGTGGAGTTATATGTCTAAGTAGATTGCCAAACCAGATAAGTAGGTGAAAGGGGTTGTGAATCGTGAACCATTTATGTATAATATATCTGCAGTTTATTTACAGCATGCCTTGACTGTGTCATTATGCATGCTAACTCCGTGATTCACATCAAACTCAATAAACAAGAGTAAGCCATTTTTTTTTTCTTTTCACACTAAGGATTCAGCTATGTCTGCACAGCTAAAAAATAAACAGCTGATAAATGCAGTCACCAAAACAGCAACTTGATGCAAGCATGAAAAAGGTCCCTTGTACTGAACCAAACTGCAAATGCTATTTGATCTGCACTTTTGTGCTGGTACATAAATTAAGGCCAACATGTTACACTAGGCTGATGCTCAAAAACTGGTGCAAATGAACCTGCTTTCACAAAGGACAACCTGGACAGGAAGACACTTATCAAATTTAGGCCAATTTTTAATTTCAACTTCCTAAGAATATTGTCGAGGTTGTTGATCTACAAATAAACTGCTATGTCACAGATATCAACATTCATAAAATATTCCAGCATGCCTTCTGAAGGCCACATAATACACAAACTGCTGTTTAAAAATATTTAATGAAATCAGGACAAACACGAACAATAGAAATAACTTTGCTCTCATACTATTACACCCAAGTTTGCATTTGGCACAGTGGATCATGGGATACTGCTGGAAAGGCTGAAATACTGGGTAGGCTCATTTAGCACAGATCTCCAGTGGTTTGTAATTCCACCTGCCAAGTAGATCGTTAACTGTTGGACTTGGGGACTTGCAAACCAACGAATGTGTATAAGTGAGTAAAGTCTCACAAGAATCTGCCTTGTTTTTTTCCTCTTTTCCATTAATATATGCCTCTGTTTAGTCATTTTATTAGCAAACACTGCATAAGGTGTTTGTATTGTATGGAATGTATTGATGATGCACAGCTTTTCATATCATTTTCACTGATGATATCCAGCTAATAGTATCTCTGCTTAAGTGCTTGGAAGAGACTAACTACTGAATGGCAACAAACTTCCTTCAGCTGAAGGAGGATAAAATAGAAGTACTGGTTGTGGATCTTACAACTAAAAGACAGCCAGTTTGTTAGTACCTGGTGTCCAGATCATCAACACCACACAAACAGATTAAAAACAATGTCATGGATGTTATCATGGATGGTGAGCAGTTGAATTAACTGATCCTGAATACTGCTAATATTTAACTCAGAAACTTATCCAATATTGATTCTTTTTTTCTCTATTTGACTGAGAAGAAATCCATTTATGCTGTTGTCATGCGCAGACTGAAATATTTCATCCTTTCATTCAAAGCAATCTATAGACTACAACTAATCCAGATTCAGCAAAAAAAACCACAAACAGACAAACAAAAAAAAAAAGCCCAAACAAACAGAAAACCGAAGTCCAGTTCTTGAAAAGCCTGACTGACTACCAGTTGCCCTCAGAGTGCAATTCACAGCAGTCCACTTAGCCTCCGAAGCACTCACTAATCTGACCTTGCAGTAATTTCAGATATGCTGTCTATTTACAATCCCAGTACATTCCCAAGGCAGTAATCTCCTCCATTTACCTGGGGCATTTTCAAGGTCTGATGAGAAAGCATTTAGCATGCACCCAAGGAACGGAACAGATTGCCTGCTAAACTTAGACGTGCTCCAAAACTGTGCTCTCTTAAAACCGAACTCTCTTACAAACCAAACTAATGGCATTATCCTAAAGGCCGACATGGTACTCTAACAGCATGTATGTTTGTATTTCTGTATTTATATTTCTACATGTTTGTTTGTATGCATGTATGTGTATGTTATTATGTTTCCACATGTATTTATTTAAGGAACCTTTTTTTGCGGATGTTGTTGTAAAAATCACGTTGAACTGCCTTTGCATGATATGGTGCTAAACAAATAAATAGAGATGAATTAAGAGGTTGGGTTTAAACAACTGCATTTTTCTCACCAAAATCAATGTAAGAATAAGTCCCAAATAACTTTATTTAAAGCAGCACTTCACAGTCCACCAGGAAGACTTAGTTTAAGAGTAGTTACAATAAAAAAAAG
>JAQNCA010000032.1:2417478-2435587 GCA_029783725.1 Acanthurus tractus
CTTTATCACGGCATGAAGTGAGATGCATTAATACGATTTTTTTTCTTTTTAAAATTTGCATTGAAAGGCTGTAGCGTTTTTGTGTGTGATTACAGGGCTTATGGTGAAGAGGGAGCTGAGTGGAACTGCTGCACCTTGCTACTCAGAAGATGAGTGAGTGATGACAGCCAAGGCATTGCCAGCTAAGCTACAAATTTGGCAAGGATTTTTTTTTTACAAAGCTTTTTGCAATGAAAAAGGAAATGTAAAAAAGCTGCCACAATACTGCTGAATTTGATCTTATTTTTCAGTGTGCCTTTTTAGACCTTAGAGGCGTATTTTGTCTTTTAAAAAAATGAGAGCTTTGTTGGGTTTGGCTTTCAACAAAATTCAAGGTTGTGGCATAACAAAACTTGATTGGTCCCTGGTTCCTGTTTCTTAATATGAAAATAATTGTCCACCACTGATTTAAACTTACGCTTTTAATGTCGATAACAAATGACTGAAGACAAAATCCGTCTTTACCATCCATCCTTCCATGCATCTAGGTTCAGAGCCACTGCCATCAGATAACTTTATGGACAGCCTTCATTATAAGAGTTGTTATGCAATTAGCCTATTTAATATATATTGAGATACTTTCACATAGCTTAAATTTGAATCTATTCCTATTTTACGTTGTAGTGTGAAAGAACCAGTCAATTAAAGACTTGACACAAAACTTGCATATAGTTTAAAAGACCTAAAATACAGCATAGTCCAGTGGTAGAGTGTAGTGTTGAGGACATTGATCTGGCTTTCTTGCTAGATTTAGCTAGTTTTCCTGCCCTCTCTTTGACTTTTTTTTCAAAATAAGTGCCAACTGACAAATTTAACAACGTATTTAGATTTTCAGGGAAAGGAATTGTAACAATTCCTGTGCTTCAAGTCATGCAGTCCAAATTTGTACCCTGTTTTATTAGTTATGATGTCAATTTTGCTCTGAAACCTCTCTGGTATTAGTGCCATGGCTGTCATGCCACTCAAATGTTCACCCTAACTCTAATTCTCCTATAGAGTAATATGTGTGGCTAGAAAGTTTTCCCTATTCTTACTACATGGCTTAAGTTGATCTCCACCACGCTGCAACCAACACATCCACAAGTTTTGTATTAAGTATGCAAATAATTTGTATTTCATCAACAGCAGGAGGCATATGGGCATATGACCTAATCTGTAGACTTTTAGTGACTTTTAAAGCTAGTGCTTGGCAATCAAATTGAAACAGATCAGTAAAAGTGAAAAGGAAAGCATCATGAAAAGCCATGGCTCAACTCAGTTTTTTTTTTTTTTTAAAGTCAGACAAACACAACAGTATTTGAGAGCATTACAACATGTCATGTGAAATGCCCACCCGGAAGTCATGTGCTTAGATGCCTTTTCCACCTTTTCCACTTTTGTCCAACACTGCTTTGTCTTCTTTTGACATACAAACATGCGGAGAATAGCTGAAGTATCCTTAAAGTTTATATTACCCTACTCAAAAGATTCTGTTTAACTTTAAAACCCTATTTTTCTTTAACACATGCATTTTCTGCTGCTTAGTCTAGTATTGAACATTTTATAGTGCACTACAATTTCAAATATTTTCACAGCTCATTGAGTTCTGTATGAGTTTAAAAGAAAATGAAGAATAAATGTTCATCTCATTGTCTTGACTATCTCCCACCAGCTTCTTAATCACAACACCTAATCACCTGATAATGTGAAATTAATGAACCTTGGCAAACTGTGTGTAAATGTGCATATGTGTCAGTGTCTATTAATGTTCTAATTACCTGCTAATTTTAATACACTGAAACTCTGCAAGCACTAGCACAGCTCTGTAATGTGTGCGTATGCATACATCTATATGTGTGCATGTGTAAATACAGCAGTAATTCCTTGGGTCTGTGTCAGAAAGTTAATGATGCATAGAGTCATTTATCAAGGTACAACGAGGGGCTGTTGCAACGAGTCTTGTCAGTTAAGTACTGTGTGAGTGTAGTGTATGTGTTGTTGCGTATGTTTGCCTGCATCCAATACTGTATCTCCTACAGTTATGTTTCAACTCATGTAGTTTTTGTTTAAATGTATGTGTTTTGAGTGTCCTACAGAGTAACAGCATGACTGTAGAACTCTTTACACTTCCCTTTTTCCATCCTCTTCCAATGACATGCTAACTCTGGCTGGCTCCCACTGCCCGACCAACTGCACTCTTGATCTTATCTACTCTCACCTTATATAGTCTATCTCCCCGGTCTTCCTTACTTTTATTATTGATCAAGATGTATAATTATTACCCAATATTTTACACTAATTGTTTTCCTAACACTCTAAAAGCAGCAGAGATAACCCTCTTTAAATAAAGTGACATTCATCACTTCAGATGTAAACTCCAGTACAGCGGTCCCTCGTTTATCGCAGAGGTTACGTTCTAAAAATAACCCGCAATAGGCGAAATCCACAAAGTAGTCAGCTTTATTTTTTACAATTTTTATATGTGTTTTAAGGCTGTAAAACCCCTCACCACACACTATATACACTTTTCTCAGACAGGTATTAACATTTTCTCACTTGTTTAAACACCCTCAAAATTCAAACCTCAGGATGCAGAACACAATGCGTGTTCATACGCTGTAAAAAAAAAAAAGCATGCAAAATTGCACTAAAATAAAACGCGAAACAGCGAGGCCAGGAAAGGTGAACCGCGTTATAGTGAGGGACATCTGCACTTCAATGTGCTTTCTTCAAAACATAAAAGTATCAAAACATGTGTACAACACCATTTTTCTTGACCTTTGTAAGATGTGTTTCAAGGCAGACCACTTAGCTGAGACTCCCCCTTGTGCTGTACATGTGAAGTCTCTCTCTTCTCTGCCATCATTTGCTGGACCTCTCAGCAGCCTTTGATGCAATGAACTAGCAGATCCTTCCCTCCACCCCTCAAAAACAAGGAATTCCAGGCATCATACCCTAAGAACAGCACTAGTTGACTCGAAGAGAGTTATGTTTGAACTTTATAGCTTCACAAAGGAGTTTCTCAGGGTTTTGATCTCGGTCCCCATCTTTTCTCTTTGTTGTTCTCTCTTTTGTTCACTCACATGGTTTTTCCTACCACAGCTATTCATCAAATTCTGTCCTTTTTCCAGTTTCCTTAGAACATTACTTTCAAGTATTACGGAGGCTAAGGCTATAATGCATTATTTGCCATCTGACAACATTTACATCACACTACCAAACTCTGATGTTCAATTAACAATTTCATATGTGTGGACATAGTTTTCAGCCTGTGCATACTACTGATTAAAAGTTGTAACAAGGATATTGGACCGCTTAAATGACTCTAGAATCTCTTGACAGAAGCTAAAATATGACACCAGATAAAACTATCATCTTATATTTAAATAAATATTGTAAATAATAATATGTCTAATTTTAGGAAAACAATATGGGCAATTAGCTGACAGATGTAAGTTCAATGTATAAAGTTAACTGTTCTGCTCCTTCAAAAGGCTCTGAGTAACTGAATGAATTGCAATAAGTGAGGAAATCATTCCCCGTCTCCCTCTTGCAAGGGCTTTCCCTACAATTTAACAAACATTCCTTTTAAAAAGTCATTTTGGAACAAATCAGGTCTCAGGACCTTTGATGAATGAAAGTGGATGACATAAAAAAACATCACCTTTTTCCTGCCTACTCATATGTTTGTCAAAGGAATCTGTAATCGAATCTTTCACCTAGCATTTCACATCCCGTTGTTGGTTAATGAACTCATAGGTGGTGAGCTGATTTTTAGTGACAGTCTTTCTTGGCTTCAGTCACGATCAGTTAGCATCATTATCCCTGGTTTGTGAATGTGCTGCCCATTAATATCCAAGATGATTTGCAGAGGAGGCCAGTCATTATTGTTCTGAAGGCTCAAATATGCCCGGAAATAGAGGATGTACGAATCATTTCTCTGAGTGTGTGTTGGTATGTTCAGGCACATATGGCTCATTATTAATGCATGTATGTGTTTCCATGGAAAAAGGCTAATGTTTATGTAATATACAGCATGCCTTCCATGCCCATGTTCTTTTCTGTGCCCATGTGAATGTTCATCTTTCGTTGTGCTTAAAAATACATGATGTGATTGTTTGTGTGTGTGTGCGTATAAGTATTTGCCTGTATGTGTTTGTGAGATTGTTTTAAATTAAAATCAGATCATTAGATTTGTGAGTATTGAATAAAGGTGTTCTGATGTGAATTCAATACAACATGAATGGAATAAATCACCATACAAACTGAGGGATAAAAAGTTAGGAGTCTAAGAAGAGCACAGCTTTTTACGTAAATATACATAGAACATGTGGGTGTATTAAGTTATATTGGACTTACTGCATACCAGTTAAGATTTCCCTCCAGGTCAGTGTGCAAGTTCAATTGTGTATGTGAGTCTGTCAGTCCATCGCGGTTACTGCCGAAGGGTTGTGCTGCTGATGGGAGTTTCTATACATGCAGGGTGAATAATTTCTACTCAGCTGGCTACATGCTGCACCCACTGGGTCGTGAAAGTCACTTTGTGTCACAGTAATTGGCAGGGTGATCTTCCGCATGGTGATTAGGCAGCTCACTCTTGCTAAAGATGTCTATGTATCCAGGAGAATTCATAAGGGGTGGCATTGGAGAAAGATGTTCCGGGGCAGAGTACGGATTTTTACGGAACACAAGAAGTCCATGCCCATTCAAACATTTCTAAAGATAAGATGTAGGCCAGAAATCTGAAGTTTGACCCTTCAAACTCCAGGCAAATACCTTGTCCGATGGAATATTCTTCAATTAAAACTCTGATACAAGCGTGAATTAAACATTGAATATGACCAATGGTCAGTGCATAGATATGAGAGGCCCCTTAGGAAATAAATCATTCTTGCTTTTACATTCACTATCAAACTCTCACACATAAACCACTATACTTACACACACACACTACTATACTCTCTCACATTCACTATCATACTCTCTTACATTCACTATCAAACTCTCTTTTATTTACTATCATACTCTCACACAAACACTATCAAACTTTGCAGGTTCAAAAGAGTTCTAAAAGTTTTGCGTTAATGTACACGCATACACGCACACCCACATACACAAGTATACACAGTAGCTTATTAAAGGCACTGATCAACAGCAGTGCTGCAAGTGCCAGATGCCACCTGCTAGCTGTACACAAGTCAGGAAGAAGCATATAGGTCACCACACAAATACACCTGGCTGGCACACACACAAATGGTGTGTGGGCCTTCACACAAAGATGCACATAAATTACATTTGCTGGAAACTCCTGGGGACAGTACTTTTCTCTGTAGGATCATGGGAAGTAAAACCCACTGACAAATAAAAACCTCTAGAAGTGGATTGAGAACTAAATGTCATATTAGGGAGTTAATTAAACTGTAAACTGCTACGTGTGCTGAAAATCTTAAGAAGTGTTTAAATGATTGAGATCATTTACCTTTATAGAATAATATAAACCAAGTAGTTCTTCAAAAAAGCAACTTGTACAACAGTGCATGTCTCTCATCTGGCTGAGTTTGGCTATTGGGCAACTGTGTGTCACTGAATTCACTTGAGTTTAAATAAACAAGGAGCCTAAATGGAGTGCCCTGGCCCATATTTGTTTCCTGTCCACTAAAGGACATTAGGAGAAAATGCCAAATCAGTGTGTACAGAGCTTTCCGAAAGTGCTGGCTGGCAGCCAAACAGCTGACTGCTCATTTAAATCAAGCTGCTACTTGATTACACTTTTTTGGAGGGGAGGGGCATGTCTGGCTGACTACTTGAGATCATTGTGGAAAGCAGAGTATGTTAAGTGAAATGGAAAACATGGCAAGAGAGAAGTAGTTTTGGCAGAACCTTGAAGAGTCAAAAACAAGGTGACTGGACTATGTTGAGTTTTGGGAAGAGGTTTCACTTCTCATCCAAGAAGCTTCTTTAGTTCCAAAGGACTGGGTGAAGGAAGCAGACATATATCTTACAGGAGAGAAAGATAACAACAATAGAAGGGGAGGGGTTAGAAAAGAAAGAAACCCATCACAAGATGGTAACGCTCCCGAGAATCGTTAACCTGTGTGGGTAGTTATCTTTCTAGTCATGTCAGGTGTTGTGGTCACATGATCCCAGGTGTGAATATTTGGGGAACTTTCTGGGGAGAGAGCTCAGCACTGTTTTGTAAGTGGCTGAGAGATTGTGTCTGAGTCCACCACCTCTGTTGACAGAAGGTTTCTCCAGTCTGGTGAAGATGGCTTCTTTAACTCCTCTTTCAAACCATCTTTCCTCTCTCTGGGTTTCTTTCTTTTCAAAACCCTTCCCCTTCTATTTGTGTTGTCTGTAAGATAATCTCTCCTGTAAGATAGATATCTGCTTCCTTTACCCAGTCATTTGGAACTGAGAAGAAGCTTCTTGGATGAGAAGTGAAACATCTTCCCAACATAGTCCAGTTGCCTTGTTTTTGACTTTTCAAGATAATCATGACCTGGATGAATGAGAATCTACACAGACATTTTGGCGGAACCATTTAACAGTTACACTTTTTAGTTAAAATGCCAAACCATCCTTGCATGGTAAACTATATTAAGCACTGAGATATTGTACAAACTGCATCTATTTTTTGGTAAAATATCCCCTCATTTCATGTAAGGCATGTACAACTTGAAATACGGTTAAATATGAATGTGAAATGTGAACCATTTAAAAAAGAGGCAAAGGATCACTTGTTTGGCATGAACACAATCTGTCTCTCTTTCGTTGGACCAACACAACTGAGCAAGAGGCGGTCAAAGGCTGACTTTGATGCTGGATGACTTCTGACCAGTGAGTACTGATTACTTATGTGATGAGGTCAAACTGACCACTAAGTCTCAACGGGTTGGAACATCAATGTGTTGGCAAGTGTCAGTTTTAATCGTTGATCCCACAAGTTTAATGGCAGCTCTGGACGAAGAAGAAGACACTGACACTGCTGCTGCAACCACCAGGGATACTCCTGCAGCTGCTGTGGAAGTCAGTCCACGTCACAACGTCAGTCCTTCAATTCCTCCTCCTCCTAGATTGTTTTCCATCCTGTTGCAGTAGCTCCTCTGAACACAAAGCCCAGATGCAGCAACACAATCATCCTGTGAACTCAAAACTATCCATGTTCAACCTTCGAATGCTGAGAAAAGCTGTGGAATAACAATCTTCAGCTTGTATCAGATGCCTGTACAAATCAACCCTCTGCATCACTACCAACAACTCTACCCTTTCCACATAACAGAAAAGCTCTACCTCTGCCCAGAGGGGGGAGATGGTCTCAGATACACCTCTAATCACTTCAAGCACTCAGAAAATACCTATCTGAACAAGAAAGATGATCAATCATTCCGAGATACCCCGCTATGTCCTGCACCCAACAGGAATATGTTTGTTGATTTGAAATGAAACACATCTTCACAAAATGCACCTTGATCATTTACCCTGCACCCCTCCCCAGTCATTTACCCATTTTCTGGTAACATGGATTCAGAGTCAATTACCTGATGGAATTGTAAGGTTTTTAAAGATCTTTCTTTTCCTTTTTGTCCATGAAATTAAACATAAAATGCAGCCAAAGATAAATGAGGCACTTAGTCATTTGTATTCATCTTCAATCTATTTTAAGCACGAAGTATCTTTAATACACACAGACAGCATAATAATTTCACAAAGCCATCAGTTTTTTAATACTTTAGAAAAATTGCATTTCACGCAAAATTGAAATGTTGTACTGTTTTGCTGATGTTATAGCCAAGGAGCATTAACATCAGAATAAAGTGAAGACAAGAAAATGACATGTTCATAGTAATGACAAGCATTATAATGAGAATGAGAGAGATTATCAACAACTGGCTCTATTTCAGAAATTATTTTCTTAAGCAAATAAGAAAAAGTTTTTTGTTTTCACTGCTATTTTCTACATATATAGTGTGTTTTGAGAATACATATATATATATATATATATATATATATATATATGTATGCGTGGTTGTTCGTGTGTGGATACATTGCTAAGAGTGCTGCAACTTTGTTCACTGGCCTTATTTTATAAGAATTTAAACACGTCTGACCTTGCACCAAGCATCTCCATACTCAATGATACATATTGCATATAGAAAAGCAATTCTGTAGCAACTGTTACAAGATCAAATGAACAATCAAGTCAACACTGATAAGAGAAATGGGCCCTTTGGTGTTACTCCCCATCCTTGATTGACTTTAATTTCATATTGGAAACCAATTTTTTCTCACAGTAAACTTTATTTTATTCCCTCCAAATCTAGTGGGCCCTTTCACATCGTCAAGCCTGCACATTAAAATCGTTCATGCTGGCCCTGCCAGGAGAAATACGCACTCTTGCCTTAATTCCTTGACTGAAGGGCCTAGCCCTCTGGGGCCCGTCCATGAGAATTTCATCAGTCTCTCCACATTCTTATTAAATAGGGACTAGTGAAGGTCTTTTGTCTGCTTAATGCTGTGGCAGACATTTCCATGGTGCATTTTGTCATTCCCCCTGTTGCTCTCTGCCACAGGTTGTGTTTGAACAGGTTAATTGGTTCAGATTGATTTTTTCACCCTCTAGGGTATGCAAACACATAAACACACAAGCACACACACAGAGAGTTGTGTTTCCATCACTTCAGAGGACATCACATTGACTTCCTCTTTTCCTTTCCCTCATCTTAACTAGAACTACTAATTGACTGACCCTCAACAGAAAACCTACCCTTAACTTAACCCTAACCTTGCTCGAACCCAAACCAAGTCTTCTCCCTAAACGCTGACGATTAACATTATGAGAACTTGCCTTTTGTCTTCAAAAGAAAAAAATACTCTCCACAATCTGATTGCCATTCCTTTAGTCATAAGCGTAAAGTATTCTTTTTGGACTTAAGCATATTACTTTGAGCAGATTTACAACCCAGATGTGTGACTTTCAAAACTGCCAACTTCTATCAAGTTCCCAAAGGAAAATGATTATTTTCATGCACAAATGTTTACTGCCATCACTTGATGTCTTTTGTTGTTAAGCAAAACATCACTGTTAAAAGAGACTTTTAAAAGATGATCCCATAAAATTATTGTTAATGTAAGTTTTGACTTACAGAATTGCCAGTGTTTTGAAAGTTGGATGCTTTCACAGTCTTGTCCCTTCATGCAGCAAAATGCTCTCTTCCTTTAAACAAATCATTGCTAAATGTCACCATTGTAATTTATTTTAAGTGATAAATAAGCCCTTTCAGTTTAACTGCATCTCATTTCACAACTTGTTTCTGTCTATTTATCACCTGCCGTCTTTGATATAAGGTCTCTATGGTCCTGTTTGTTTTTTGTGTTTTTTGTTTTTTTTGCTTTAATTGACATGTTGGCAGCGTCTTGTTTACCTCTTATTTGGTGGTAGTCAATATCAGCAGACAGTTTTTTTGATAACTGGACATCTCTCCTCATGGATCTGTAATGGCAATTAGAAAATTCCCAGTGGTCTGGCAGGCTGACCGACCTGGTGTGTCAGACCAGTGTTAAAACTGCTGAATGAAATGGGTAAATCAAAAAGGAAGCAACACAGGACGGCTAACAGCCCATCAGAACTGTGGACTACTCTCTGTGGCCTATAAGATGTTTCTGATGATTCTTTTCGATTGCAGTCCTTTCACTCCAAGGAGTATGAGGTTTCGCAAAAGTGAAGGGCCAGCGAAGCCTCTGCACCACAAATATATATATATATATATATATAAATAAACATGACTGGTAGTTTTACATCTCATTTAAAATGATGGATAATGCAGTGGCAGTAGCTTCTCTCTGTAAACTGCTTTAAGTATTTTTTTCTTTTAAATTAGAGCTTTAGGGAGGTAAGACCAACAGATAGAAAGTTAAGATGAAATAAAGAAATCAGGCCCGAGTTGTTTGCAGCAGAATGGTATTTCTTGGAAAAAGCCGAGCAAGCGGACCAAAATAAACACATCTCTCTTTAACAGCACTATAAGACAGCGGAGGGGTCATCTATTTGATTGTTCAGTTCAGTGGCTGAGTAGGATTTGAAGTTGCCGCTGGAGGTTTGGCTACTTTAAAGTGGAACTGTGTACCCATGCTTGTAATTTAGTTTGGGAATACTATTGGAGAATGAAGAAAGTAAAAATACTATCTATTTTTTTAAATGTTTATTTCCCTTAGCGTATGTTTATTCATGCTTTCTCCATGTCCTCCATCTCTCAGCCCTGGATCTCTGAACCTGGTCTCTTTCTTCTCTCTCTATCTGTCAGTCTCTAGCCGCCTCACTCTGTTTTCTCTCCCTTGTTCTCATTGCCTTACTCTTGATCTCCTTCCCATTTTTCTTCATCCATCTGTCTTCCTCTGTTTCCATTTGTCATTCCTGCCATTTTTCCCTTCTTCTCACTCATTTTCTCACTTTATCTGTATCTTTTCTCCCCTATTAATTCTGTTTCTATCACTAAATTTTATACTTCTTTTATTAAAATGAGAAATTTATTGCCAGACAATATATCAATTTAGATAATCTAGAAGCTATTACCAGACAACTGATAATTAGAAAGTTATCAGTATGATCAGCAGTAATGAAACAATCAAATCAGTGTAACAGTTTTTTCTGTTAAATTATTAGATGCCCTATGTAAAGAGATATGAAACCATTAAAAAAGTTGTTTCTCTTGTCATCACTTTTCTTCTGTTTCTTATTTGTCAGTTAAAGAAAAGATTGGTTAAATGATTGCATTTGTATACTGCTTTTCCATATTTCAACCACTCAAAGGGCTTTACAACTCTAGCACATGGGAAACCACTCTTCGACCAAGCAGACGGGAGGAGACGTGAATTAAACTACTGACCTCCTGATCAGTGGAAGGCTTGCTTTATCTCCTGAAACAAGTAAAAATGTACTTTTCTTGCCGTTATATCAGTGGCATCTCACTATCTGTACAGTGAGAGAGGACAGACACATATTCACTGCAACTTAAACAGAAGGTTAACTTATATATTGTGTTTCTCACAAAAAGATGATGTTTTAATGCGGTAGGTCTAACAAACATGCCTCCTGAAACATCTGCAAAGCCACATTTTTATCTCATTTTTGTGCAATCAAGTTTGCAGTTTTCAACTTCTTTTGTTTGCATATCGCTGTTTTATTTGCACATTACTGCCAACAACTGCCAGCACCATGTCAGGGACCCACTCAATAACAGCATGTTTGTATAGTAACGCATGTGGAAATATAAAGCAGAAATGTTTTAACTAAACCCTGAATCACAAGGGCAGCAAAATTGAACAACAATTGAACAACATGACTGATGAGAGCTCTGTGCTCTTTCTATATTAAAATGTCCCTGGAAATTTCTGTTGTGGTGTGTTGGACATAGAGCCTGTTTGTGTAGTCTGTATTTTAGTACATTTTTTTAGTACATGTTGTGCATCTGTAGCAGAATTAGTGATGTGTCTTATAAAGCTACATTATAGAGTTTTGAACTACTACACTAGTAAAAGAGAACGTTTCTACCCGTAGGTCTCAGTTGTATTCATATTGTGCAGGATACATCCATGCAAATTCACATGCATTAGGACACTGCTGAAGCATTCTTCTCAATGGTTTCTCACTACTCCACTGATATAGGTATGAATGACAAAAGCAACACAAGGGAAAAAAGTTATTCAATGGCCATGCTAGGGGGCTACTTTTTATTTTAACTTTTACCCAGACCTTCAAAAAAAATAAAAATAAAAAACCTTTTGAAACAATTAAAAAAAAGTCCTTGTTATGTATTTAACTGTTAAAGGCTTGCAAAGGCTTCCTCGATAAGCTGTTGTGCTTTAAGCCCAGTTTTCCAGAATCTCTTTACAGCGACAGTGAGTACGAAAACCCACAGGATCAAACAGCCACATTTATGAGAAACATAACATGTTAAAATAATGGAAATTTCCTTTAAGCAGCAGTGCTCAGAGCTCTGCTGGCCACCATAAATCTGTTACCAGGGAAATGTCCTTGGTGTGTTTTTTTATTTTTTCTTGCACACCTGTGGCTTATTATGTTGTCAGACCTTGTTCTCTGCTGCTTGTCTTACCGGTTGCATCTTGTTAGCATAAAACATGCTGCAGGTAGCCTAGCATGTGAGGCCAAACATGTTTGAGAATTGGTTTTGTGCCTCTCAGTTCATTTTCAGTTTCTATGGAAAATTATCAGTAAGCTTTTATCAAAATGCCTCTGATTGCAAGTGAATAGACCCTAAACCAATCAAAGCAATTAATAAATAAACTCCAACCAATCAGATCAAGGGAACATGTGACAAAGACAAAGAGTTTGATGTTGTGGTGATGCTTTATCTGATTCCAAGGAGGGAAAGGCGGTCTGGCCACATGCGTTTTTAACCATTGCACTTTTATAAGTTTCCAAAAACATCTTGAACAAAAAAAAATAGGCAATAAAAAAACAGAATCTTGCTTCGTATTTGATGGGCATTGCTTAGTTTGACAGTTTGATCTCAGTTTAGCGAGTCAGCTGAGTTGCCCCAGTGCAGCAAATCAGACATTTATGACATGTGACTTTTCAATCTGAACCAATAAGGCTCCTCTGTCAGTTATGGTATCAAACCCACCCGACATGAGAGAAATGTTGTGAATGGCCTGACTCGTGCCAGGTCAGGTGGAAATCTGTCTGGATGGGGGGTGGGCAGACCCATCTGCCAAAGTGAATAAATGATAAGCTTGAGAGGTCCGGTTCCCAGGCCATACTGTGCATAGACTAGAATTTGAAGATATAAAAGAAACAGTGTCATAGTATTACAGCATATTTGTGGAAAAGTAGGGAAATAAAAATAAAAAGCTAAAGCAGGTGCATTTCATATTTAAAAAAGACAGCAAAACAAACAAAGAAGAAAAACAAAGATTCCTCATATTGTTTAGTATCTGGTTTGAGTTAAGTTTTGGGAAAAAGGCAGAAAGCTGTTGTATGTTGCTGCGTATGTGGTTTCTAGTTAATGCTAGTTGTCTATTTTGCCTTTTCGCTTGTTTGTAAGTGGGTGTATATCAACTAGTTGTAGAGTTAGAAACTGAGAGGTTGAAAAAAATACAAACGTCGCTCATTGAAATCAAGTTGAAAACTTACAAATTAATAAATAGGTCAGACATACTCAATGATTGGAACTTTTGACAAGAACCCAACAATATGTAAAGGAAAACCATGAGCTCTGTGCTCCTGCTTTTGGAGAGTGGGATGTTTTTTCTCATGGATGTGGTTCTGCTGGGTTAAGTCGTATCTGAGCATGTGCAAGTCCTTGAACTCAAAACAGTACCTTAAAGCTGCTGTACTCTTGCACTTCTGTTTTTCTTTCCTTTCCTTTACCTCTCCACTCCACTCCCATAAATCAGCCTTTTTTTTTTCTTTTTTTAACCATCCTAACCTGCATCCCAATGTCTCTCTCTCCTGCCACCCCACCTCCTCCTACACTGGCTTGCACACTTGGACCTTTCAAGCCTCAACTTCTTGTCTGTTGTACTTGCTGTACCTGCTGTACCTGTTGTGCTCCAAGGCTGGCTGACACAAGCAGGTTTTTTTTTCTTTTCTGTGGTTGTTTTTTTTTAACGACAGTTTCTGCATTCTCAACTGAATGAATCCATATGCTTTCAGGGAGCAAACACAAATGGTGGCTATGAAATGACAGCAGGAAGAGAATAGTGACATGCTGAGTTAAAATACAAGGTTGCTCAACTATTGTGAGGTTTTTTCAATTGGATTTCAGCTTTTCAGCATTGGCTGGTCTGGCCTCTGGAAAGTAAGAGATTTTTTTTTTTTCTTTCCTAGCCTGTAAAAAAAAAAAAAAAAGCATACCAAGATGTTGACAAAAATCTTTTGAATGTCATTTCTGCCAGCATCCTTCACCAAGGAAAGTAATTCTTTCCTCCTTGCCTCTGCAAAGGTTATAACAGGAATGAACATCTTCCAAGGTGTGAGACAAGGCTGAAGAAAAAGTTTTATATAAGCGCATTATTTTGCTCCAAAAAGTGCCAAAAATACATGATGCAGTGGTTCTGTTTCTTAACACCCTGTTTAGATGACTTTGAGAAGAGGAGGCAAAACAAAGTGTGAGATTGAGACAGGAAAGGGAAAGGGAAGTATGAGGTGTCAGAATGAGCTTCAGGGAGGAAGAAGAAGGGCAAGAATTAGAGTTAAAAAAAGGAAGAAATAGTCACTTAGGAGAGGCGGCAAAACAGATTGTTTCCCAGAGAGACATGGGTATGCTGTGAAGAGAATGCCCTTCAGTCACCCACACGAAATCTCCAATTATATTTAAAATTTGCAAAGTGATGCATGAAATGTTGTTGCCGTCTTCCACCTGGAAATAGATCATATAATGCAGAATAAAACATTTCCTCCGCTTGTTGTTTGATATGTTTCAGACTCAGCAAAGAAAACTAAACTAGACAAAACAAAACAAAAAAAAGCTATTTCACCGAAAAGGAAGTTTGTCAGCCGTTTCCAAAGTCAAGAACAGGGTCATAGAGGAGGAACAGAACGGATCGCATCCGTAAATAAGGGACCATGTGACGTGGTTTCAAAAGAGCAAGTCAAGGCTGGTCACACAAGTATAATGATGACATTTTTTGCTAATTTTCACAGAAGGTGTATTAAAGCTTGGTTATGATTACTCATAAGGGAGTGGGAGTAGGTTTTTTTTTCTTTTGCCATTTTACATCGAAGAATGTAGGTTAATACTTATAAAGAAATATCTTATTCCCATTCTTAGTTCCACCTAAGCTTTAATTAGTTGACTGTTACTCCAACCAGGGGTAAAGTAATTCTAATTAAAACAAGTTGCCCCACCCAAGGGATGTATTTGGTAAACACATCCTATGTGTCCACGCTGCTACCAGATGCCATCAATCAACTTCCTTTGTTTTTTTGTTGTTCTGGCTGAGAAACATCTTGCAACAGAAATGATATATCATGTGTTTAAGTAAAAGGTAAGGTGCCCAAAGTTAATAATTGACAAGCAGCCACTTTAAAATTCATTAAGTAAGCAGCATTTAGTTTCAGACCAATGGAGCTGCCATGATTTAATATTTTCAGTAGCCATCTGTGCCACGAAAACACTTATGGATACATGTGGTGAGGGAATTAAACCACATGCTTAAGGATGTTGCAAACAGATCAGAATACAAGAGGAGTCGTTTTAGGGATCAGCAGATGAAAAATGTGTCCTAAGTGCCCCCCCTCAAAAAAAAAAAATCACATCACCCTGGCAATGACCATCCTTAACAGTATCCTCAGTATATTGTAGTTTCCATGCTAAGACATCAAAAAAGCTTAGCAATGATGGTTCAAAGACCTTTGTTGGTCAGTGATGATTGGACACACTCTGTCTCACATTATGGTGGAATGAGGAACGTGCTTCCATTACTGCCACTGGTACATTTAACCCAACTTGCATCCCAGTGTAAATGCAAAAGATCTCAAGTCAAATCTAGCTTCTCTTGAAATGAAGGGAAATGTTTGTGCAAGAATCTGTCCAGAAACCACAAATACAAAAAAAATAGCACGCAGCTTTGTTTTACAACATTTCTGACAAACCAACAGCAACAGCAGAGCACTTGTTAATTGCGATTGAGCCACTGAAGGTAGCTGTGACAAGACAGTAAACAGAATGCTGCCGTTCGGCCAGAAGAGAGATATTCACACGTTTTAAAAGTGGCGACAACTAGTGTTGAAGGAATTTGTTACCTTTCATGAATACAGAATTATTTTTTTATTTTTATTTTTTAATTCAGAGAGGTAGTGTTTTCATGACCAATAAATTTGTGGATGGATGACCTAAGCAACTTCATAAAATAACATGAGATGAGAAAAGGAGGCGAAGATCCTTTGGGCGGAAAACAAGGTGAAAAGAGGAATGGAAAGGTTTTTATGGACAGTAGCTCCATTGTGACAGAGACACATTGAACAGTCCCCTGAACTTGCCCTGACAAGGAACCAGGAATTCGAACACTATCACCGTTAGCAGACAAATTGCCTCTTTCTTCCATCCCATGAACATCACAGTGCAAGAGCGAGTGAGGTACTGAATCACAGAAGGCAAAAAGAGACTGCAAATGGGACAGACATAAAGGAGAGGAAGCAGGAGGTTTTCAGCTGGACAGCTTTCCATTTTCTGCAGTTTCACCTGACAAACAGCCTTATTTTTTTTTTTTTTGCACTTTCATCCAGATTTTCCATGCTCTGACTCATATTTTCTCTCTTTTTTTATTAACTCTGTCAGTTCTGCTCTTTGTCACAGAGGTCTTACAAGTGAGAATGTCAATAATGACAACTATAAGTTCTGTAAAAAAAAAAAAAAAGATGAAAGCGAAAGGATTGGGAGTAAAGGCAGGTAGTTTATGAGGATAGTTTCTCATTTTTACAAGCATTGGTCTCAACCCTAATTTGCTTCTATCTCCCATATCCAAAAAAATACAGATTTCATCGCTACTGTTCAGGGCTTGTTTGCTCCGTTCTTTTCACTTCCCGGATGATACTAGAGGTTAGAGCTTCTGGGAAAAACAGAAATTGAGGGAATGAGGTTTAAAGGTTTTGACAGAGACAAAGCGACCAGTCTGGTCCCAGCTCGGTCTCTGTTTCCCTCTGTCTCTGCTTTCAACAACACCTTTTCTCCTGATGAATGGCTTCTTTCCTGCCTAACTGACTGATGCTGCAGAAGGTTGCGTCTGACTGTGTGTGTTTGTGCAATCATGCAAAAATATGCAATTTTTATAAAAACCCATGAGGTGTTAGAGCGTAAATGCATGTAAGTATGTTTGTCGGGTGTGCATCTGACGAATGAGTCTGTCTGTGTTCAAATGTTAAGTTGGTTTGTGCATGTGTGCGTTCCTGTGTGTGTGGAAATCTGCATGTTTCTGCCTCGATGTGACGTCTCACCCCCTCTAGCACTTCTGTGTGTTTCTTCTAGAGAACTCTCCGCACTGATTAGCACAAAGGGAAAAGTAACAGTATCTACAAAGCAGAACAGAATGAAAAGCTCAGGTATTATGTTACATGGTTAACTGAGACTGTGTAAATGAAATAAATGTGAACTCATTAATCTAAGAACACCTTGACAACTAAGCTGATTTCATATATTTTCTAATCTAGGAAAACAACCTGCACGTGTTGACATTGCATGACCAGTTTTTAAGGAACATCAGTTGTAATATGACGAGCTCCATTACTTTTGTGAAGGCTTTGCTTGCAAAGGAGTTATTTGAAGTTGTGCCACAATACACCCCGATTTCTTCATCATCACATTTGTCATGTTGACCATGTTTACTGATGAACAATTTGATTTGAAGTGATAAATCAAAGTGTCATTTTCCCATTTCCTTACCGCTGCTACCTACTAAAATCCCAGTTTTAGTAATCATTTATTGCGTAGGTACAGTTTACAAACACATCTGTGCATATGTCTGACAATAAATGAAATATTATAGCTGATGTCAGAACAGTGCAGCTAAGTCAAAGACACCTAGAAAAGCCACTCTGTACAGAACTCACTGCCAGCGATCCCAGGATGATACAAAAAGACACAGACACAGCCATGCTCAATAAAATGACAGCTATGATGAGAAGCTTCAACTGGCCATCACCTGTAGCTACAACGGACAGCAGCCCACAGAGGCTGAAAGAAAGCAGCAAACTACAAGATGAATGAATACATACAATATCTGATCTTTTACGGAACAGAATGCTGTTTTGAGATATAAGGAGAGATATCGTTTTCACTTTGGTGTCATCTAATTGCAGTCTATTTTTAGCTTTAGCTGGTCGTGCACTGCTTCCCTCGCTCATCCTGAAGACTCACCGCTGGTGTGGGGACAGACTGATGACCATGCTCGACTGATCTGGTCTTTGTCTTACAGATGACAGTGAGCAGCAGGTGTTGTGTTTCACTGCAGACGGGGGAGTAGGATGTGAAAGCTGACTACATTCTGAAACCTGGTACAAAGAGAAAGTCACAGATGCAGAGCCAAAAAACAATCCGAAGCCAACGATAAACACCTCTCCCTCTGCTCGCCCCCA
>JAQNCA010000032.1:2549647-2560662 GCA_029783725.1 Acanthurus tractus
CAGTCTCAGTAGGTTTTAATCTCACCAGTATAACAAGCAACTAAAATATGTTGTGAAATTCAATGTATTCTTTTTTTTCCTTTTCGTTATTTCCTTTGTCTTACAGGCTGCACAATAGAATTTTAATCACCGAATATCATCTACTGGGGGAAATTAAAGAAAAAGAAGAAGAAAAACAAATGTTCTCTACTAAAAACCCCACATTTAAAGACACGGATTTTAATAATTACATGTCAAAAATCAAACACATAGATCAACACTTTGCATATATTACCTGAAGGTTTTAAACACCCAGGAGCTAACCCATGCGACACTTTGTATGTATTACTTTAAGCTTTAAGGAGCCATCCCAGGCAGCGGTTTTGTTGTTGTTGTTGTTGAACGTTAGTTTCTGCCCACTAATATATATTGGAAGTGTACTGTGGCTTCCCAAAGTCAAAGACAGCAAGATCAGGTACATTTTTCAAACAGAGATTAAATTAAATGCAGGACTCTGACTGAATATATTTACCCCAACTCCTTACTAGAATAGTAAAGTTATTTCAACAGCCAGTGTGCCAGTGTTTGGGGGTATGCTTTCGTTGAAATACAGCATACAGCAAGTCATGTTCATGCTTTTCGTGGTGTTTGTTTTGTGAAACTGGCTGTATCTACTGTTAACAGGCAGTAAAACAAGAAACGTGTCCACTTGTGATCAGTGCTGGGTAGTTATTTAAAAGTAATGGAGTAACATTATTGTGAATGCCCTAAATCCTCCTAAATCACTTGTGCAATTTAATAATTTATCCGTCTGTGCGAGTTGTTCGTGAGACCCATATTGTTTGTTTTTGTTAAAAACCAAAGGTGTGAGATGCAACTGATAAACATTTGCCAGAGCATTGCAAGGTCTTAGAAAGTAATTAAACGAGTAAAATGAATCTTACTTACATTTTCTTTTCAAATTACATTTCAAGAAAAAGTCACTGTAAGCCCTTAATTCTCTCTGTTTGACAGTGGCAGACAATATTAACTTAAAATACTAGAATTTTAATATTTTATATGTTTTTTTTCTAATATTTTCTATTACTACCAATTTTTGGCCAAAAATTCCTTTATATCTTGACAAGACAAGTTATAAATTAAACATAAGACAACATAAAAGACTAATATAAACAGATTTCAAAAGAGAACAAAATAAGACTGAACAATAAACTCAGCCAAAATACAAGAAGATATTTTAAGGTCTGACAACTCACTCTTTAAAGGAAGTAGCAAACAAGAAAGAGAGGAGGAAGGCCATTTCCATGTGACCATTGTGAACAACATTTTGTAAGGACAGCAGCTTCACACAGTTCATTTATAAAAGTAGCAAAATACTTTTAAGCTGCTTTTAAATGAGATTGCGCACATCACCGAGCTGATGGTACGTAACCTGTCTCATTAAGTATTCGACAAAAGTGTTGCTACCACAATTTATTACATCAATGCTCCATCGGCCAAAACCTCTTCTGTCTCAAATAAGCATCGAAACTACTTTGTGATATTGGCCAAAATGCATCGACTTTCACTTTGGCCATTTTGTTTCAAATTGACTTTTCACATTCGGAATACAGCACTTAAGCAGAACACCGGCTTTAGAGAGCAAGAGGAGGGAAGACAGAAAGAGCACAGGGTGGTGTGATGGAGGTGGTGTGAGGACACTGGATACTTCTACGCACACAAGAACACATGAGCAAACACACACACACACACACACAGAAGATGACAGAGCTATCTGTTTGGACCAGAACAAGGTCATGTACTGACCGCTGGCCCTATTCCATCCAACTCTTTTTTTTCATCCCCTGTTCCTCTGTGCTTCTTAAAGAAATACACCGAGCCTTTGGTAAGACGCTGTTTGATTGACTGCTGACAAGATGCCAGTTTGGCATAATATCAGACAACCACAGTAATGTCATTCATGTTTGAATTTTCGCCTAGCTTCATTCATCCATTTGAAATTACAAGGAACGGCTGCTGACCTGCTAAAACATCCTGTTCTGGCTGTGCTCTTTCAATACATTACGGTGTTACGCTGAATAATGTGGCGTAAAATGCATTGCTCAAATGTATTTTCTCTCCTGTTTCTCATTGATGCAGTGCTGAGCTTACAGTTCATCTGGCTTTGATATGTGGTTATGTGGAGGTAAGCACACGTCAGCTTAAGGTGTAGGAGAATGAACATTTCCTTTTCCCTACATGGTGCACATGCGTGCACTTCTTATGCACATACTTTTCCTGTTTAAAGTCAATACAAAAAGACAGGATATCTGTTTTTTACACACAGTGAGCCTTGACAGATGCTTCGCTCAGAAGTTTTCTAAAGGTCTTTGAGATGGAAAACCATTCAGCAAAGTTCATATGAACTGGTTGAAAGTGGTTATATAAGGCCGTGTTTTTCAACCACTGTGCCGCGGCACACCACGGAACACTAGTGTGCAGGAAATTATCCAGTTTCACCTAACTGGTCTACAAAACTTTTTTTTTTTTTTAAAAGAATTAATTATTATCTGCAAATAATATGCCATTGTCACACTGTTGATCACTCACGGCACAGAGCGGTTAAAAAACACGGATATAAGGTAAAGAGACTATTGATAGACATATCCTTTTAGCTGTAAATGAAATAAAACATTGAATTCAAAATAGAAAAAAGAAAGACTAAAGATTTTCATAATTTGAGTAAAAAAACATGTGCTGAGCTTCAAACTTGTCCAGAGTTCACACCGAGGTCCATGAAAAGTTTGGGAAGAGGGTGAGACTGTGTGGTGGTAGCTGGGGAATTGTTGCTTCATATCTGCAACCTAACTGCCCTCAGCCTGGTCACAGTGACTCAATATGTGAAATCCATGTAAAGATGTTGAAAAAGACCATCTTGAAAGGTGGATTAATGCCGAACAAGTAGGTGCTAATTTGTTAAATAAGTCGATTTGGCCAGTAAAGGAGTAAAGCCGCCATTGCTGCCCAATGTCTAAGCCATGCATATGATCTCAGCACCCCTGTTGTTAAAAGGAGGACAGTGGAAACCAAAGAACTGCCAGTTGAACAATCGAACAAGGCGCCTCACAAACTCAGTGCTTCAGTTACAAGCTGTGTCTGTCTTGGTTTGGTTAGACATAAAAAAACAGAATGGCTGCCAGATACGGGCGGGGCTCGGTTATTATAGTCTCTCAGACTTGGTCAGGTACTTCACATCATAGTCCAACCTTTTTAATTAGTTACATAAAACCATGCAATGATTTACAACAACTAAGTGACTTTGATGCACACACACTGAATGGGTGCTCAGGTCGGATAGGAGGTGATTTCTTTCTTTCTCACCCGTCCATGCAAACACAACTACTGGATACTTAGTGAAGACAGCTTGTTTGGGTGGTAGGCTTAATGTAGAGTGAGTTGTCCATTGATCACTGGGTTGGTTGATCTCCACAGAGGTTATTTATAAAGTGTGGTGTTCTCCGAACAAAGTATGAACCCCAGCAAAACAACACCTCGTGTATGTGCGAGTGTGTTGGTTTAAAGCTTCTTTTAAATGCAGCTATTTACACAAACAGTCAATGTACCAACTGTTAAACACCTATCATATGAGGAGATTACCAGTAAATCCAGTTCCTTCTGTTATTTTTCAAAACCATCCTTTTTTTTTGCCTTCTGTTCTCTCAATTTTCAGACACATCAATCACCTCAGTATCTCAGCGTTGACTTCTACGCATCTGTTACCTATAAACTTTGGTTTTTTGTTTAGTTTGAGCACACCTATAAAATGAATCCTGGCTGTGGAGCAGTGTCTAAGTCAGCTGTAAAAAAAAAAGCTGGGCCATTTTACACGATGTAGAGTTAGTTTTATATCAACTCGGCCCAGATGTGTTCTGCACGAGGCAGAGGTGGGACCTGGTCTATAACCTCGTACCCGTCATAGCATAACGTCTTTATAGGATTTTGAGATAGACACCACACCCGCAGACAGTTTTTACCATCACAGCCCTCTCAGGGGGGTGGGGGCAATCTGCTGTAGATGGGAAGCCACAGTTGTTTTTTTTGTTTGTTTGTATTTTTATTTTTTTATTTTTTTTTAGCTATGGAGCTGCATTATGCTGAGTACTCTGAGAATCACCAAACAGCCATCTGCCTGGAAGCTTTACAGTCACATTTTCACTTTCAGTTTTCCTCCAACCCTGTTCCTCCCATTTCTCTACCCCACTTTCTTTCTTATAATCCTCATCATTTTCACCACTCCCTTTTTTTTCTCTCTCTCTCCTCATCTTTCATCACTTCTACATCTCTGCCCTTTAATTTCTCCCTCTTTTCTCCCCCTCCCGCTCTTTCTTCTTCCTTCCTCAGTAAAACCACTTCCTGGCTCCGTTTTTTTTTTTTTTTATTGCTCTGGGGGTACGACAGCCGTTTGAACCATTCTTTCCTGAGTCCCCTTCTCTCATTCTCTCGCTCTTTCTCCAATTTTCTACCTTCCTCACTTCAATTCTCTCTCCCTCTCTCTCTCAGACACACTTTTTTTTCTCTCTGACCTGGTTCTGTTGGATCCTGCTGGAAGGCCTGATAGTTCACGCTAGCACAGCTCAGCACACACACAAACACACAAACACACACACATACACACAGATTTGGAAAAAAAAAAGAGGACAACAACACAGCTCATTCCAAAAGGCTTTTCAGGTGCACACGCATGCATACAAATCGAAATACACGTTGAAAAATTAATGTGCACCCACACAGTGATAGGCTTACGGGATTACACTTCCTCTCTTTGGTTTTATTTAGAATGTCCACAGTGAGGCTGCAGGTGAAACAAATTTGTTTTGTTACAAGCAAAAGATATATTTGCCCTGTCATTTAAGCTAAATTGTGCCCTAAGCTCACCGGAACAGTGCTGGGCTTCGGGCCACAGTACATCCACACACACACACACACACACACACACACACACAAAATCCTTAAAGCTATTTCTTTTGTATTGTTTATTTATGGAATTGCTTTTAGTTTTTTTTTTTGTTTTATTTTAATTTTTTTAAACAACCTAAAATAATTGTATCATCTCATTTAAAGCATTTTGATTGATTTTTTTTCATGTTTTGATTTATTCCTGCACACCAGAGGTGAATAAGGTAACACAGAGATAGCACAAATGATGCAGTGTATCATCGATCCAGTCACTGTATCATCACTTTTACACAGACAAATACTAGAAAGTGTACTAGATTAGGCTATCAATCACTGTGTGTTTGCTACATCAGAGCCTTATCAACATCTAATTGACCTATGGGGTTACATCGCAGTGCGTCCTTTAAAATCACTTGCCTCATTATGCCAGTCATGTTGCGCACACATATTCATGGATATGGGGACAAATGGTGTGCATCCATGTGCAAGCTCTAGCAGCACAGTGTCATCAGGCATGGCCTTAATATATGTTTTTTTTTCTCTTTATGGCCCCTCCGGGATCCATAATGTATGATTTTCTAAAGGTAACTGAATATCTTGTGCAGATGGTGGAGCCTCAATTCATGCTACTGTTAGTTGCTTGAACCTCACCGCTTGAAAGGTCATGACATAAAAAATAGTGTTTGTAAATGAAGGCAATGCCATAAACAAACATTACATAAGACTAGCTGTGAAGAGTTTGTAAGGGGAATTTCTGTGGCCCCGTAGCCCAGCACTGCTTCTGTGAGCTCGGGGTACAATATTAAAAATGGCTGCAATGACATGGTTAAGATACAGAATCTCATACTTCTAACAAATGTATTAGAGCTGCAGCATCACTGTGAACATTGTAAGTCAAACAAAGGTTTCTTTATGTTTCTGTGCTCTTATCCCTCATGCACAAATAAGTGAAATGATGAAAACGAACAGTCATAATCCTATCAAGAAACTTTGTCAGTGAACCTTTTAATTCAATTAAAGATTAAATTAATTCAACATGTATTCTTTAGTTTAATCAACTGATGCACCATGATGGACAGCTACAGTTTAAAATATTGAATGAAACATCTTATACAGCACTGATAACAACAGAACAATGACAGTACAGCAACAAGCACGCACAACGTACAAATACAAAGGTAAATACATATGCAAAACAATAATAAAAAAAAAAGTCTATGCACAACTCAGTGTGTATAGAACCCACAAACATCCACCTTTTCAGGCCTATTTGAAATAGCTAAATGGAAAGCTTTTACAGAGAACTTTAAAGTCAAAGCGGCATATATGCATTGGTGAGCTTTACATTTCACAGTGTTTCTAGGTAATAGATAAAAAAAATGGTTTCACTAGAAATGCATTGGAGGCTTAACAAAACATTCTTAAAGCAAATGAAGACAACATCAGAGCACGTGCAGCTAAATGAGTTATATGTCATGAACAGGAACCTAAACACAGGAGCTCTCTTTTCATTTCCTATGAATCATGGGAACCTTAGAAAAGCTGATTACAATGACATAAAATATGATTTGGAGTCATTAATAACTGTTGGCATTTGCATGTATCCAGCCAAATGCAAGAAGACTCAGAAAAAAACAACATTTCAATAAAAATTAGGATTTCTTTCAAAGGATTTTGCATAAACATGGCTAGCATTGGATATAAAACTGCAAATTCCTTTACAAACTCAGTTTAATAGACTGTTGAATTAACATCATTTCATGAGACATGGACCCTCAAGACTCATTAATAAAATAGTATTTTTTTAAATATATATATATATTTTTAAAGGCTTTTTGAATGTAAAATATCTGTGCAAACTGTAGCTACAAAGCAGCTTTTTAACACATGTTTTGGAGCTCCATAGCTGATGATAAGTAAGATGCCTTTCTGACCCAGATATGCAGCCTTGTGTCAACCTATTTTAATTCCTTTGTCCAATCTCTCTGACTGCGTCTCCAGCACCACATCTGATGGATAATAGTGCATGATTTCAGTAATCAACATTAATTTAATTTCTGTATCAGCCACCAACATGGTGTATTATGTGGTCTATGTTAATAAAGTGACTGCATGTCTGTAGAAGTCTTTGTGTGAGTGTGAAAGAGAGAAATTATAAATAATTTATCACAGGTTATGAAAGGTTAATTAAGTATTTAATATAATAAACTATGGCAAGATTAGATTTCTGGTGTTATTACAAAAGCTAATTGTGTGTGTATGTCTAAAACAGAGTACTGTACGAGAGTAAATCCCTCTTGACGTGTGGCGACCCAGCTAAATTAAAGCTATTTTAAATTGATATTTAGCCCTGAGAGATTATGGACTTGGGGCATGAAACCTCATTGGTTCTCTATGATGATCAGAGCAGTACCAAGTACAGCGCAAAGTCAGAATATCCAATCAGACTGCACAAGGCTGCCCGTTTAGTTGTAGAAGTAACGTTGGTAAATAGGACTTTTAGAGAACTGTGCTTACAGGAATAGATATTCAGTCATTTTGCACTGACATGTATTCCTTTTTAACTTAAGTGATGCTGAGTTTAGTGTTTGCAATGGGATGCTGATCGGATAATATTTGATTAAGGACAACTCTACATACCTCTGTCCAGGAACATCAACTGAGCTGCAAGTTTCAGTTTAAAACATACACCAGTTGGCACAAAAGTGCTTGTTACATGTAATTTTAGAGACCCTATAATGTGAATGCTATTGAGTGCTGATATGTATGTTCTTTTCACTGTCTCTTTTGAGAAGAATCTGTAGCTTGATAAACTGTAAGTTGTGTGAAAGCAACAAAATTGATGAATTTTGGAAAACTTAGAAATAACTGATGAACTAAAATGATTCCATGTGTATCTGGAGCGGGAGTGGGTGGGGCTTTAACAATTTTGGGCACGACTGATCAGAATTTGGTAATTAAAGCCTAAAAATAATATGGGTTGAACACAAGTTTGTATGTTTAGTATTCATTTTACATTAATATTGATGATACAACCTCAGGATTGAGCTTTAGATTTATATATTTATTTACAAGGGAGAGAAAATTGTTTACTTGAATAAATAAACTTCAACAAATCCATATTCATTGCCGTCTCAGTTTTAACAAGAATGTAGTGAAATGCATGAACTACAGTTTTCATGGTCAACATAACCTTATTTTTTCTGGTTGAGTTTACTACCTTTTTTTATTTTTCAGAGGTAAGGATATTATTTATTTCTCCAGTAAAATACAGACACACCTAAAACTGTGGTGAGTGTGTTTGACAGAATGATGTGGACACAGTTACCCAAGGAGAATTTTTCTTCAACCCTAGTACACATTTTGACACTTTTTACTGGCCTTCTACTTGTACTCATAAAGCTTCTATTATATGTCCTGGATACTTGTTTTAGTACCTAATTTAAAACTTAACCACGCCTTGACACAGCTGTTATTATAGAGGACAAAAAACATGAATGCAGATGACGAGCTTTAGGAGAACAGAAAGTCTGCACCTTTGTATATTTTATTTACAGTTTTAGTCCATAGAAACAAAGGCAAACATTTACATACAAATGTTGACAATTAAAATGCACAAAATGAAGGATTCTTTTAAGTCCAACAGAAATCAAAAATCTTTTCTTAAATGTGTACTTGTCTTGCACATACAGACTACATGGCCTTACCTTTAAAACCTCAGCAGCACCAAAAGCTGCTTTAATCAATTCAGCAGAAGCAACTTGCTTCTTGGAAATACATTGCACTTTTTTATTTTTTATTTATGAGCTGTGTATGTGTGAAATCTTTCACGGACTGTCACTTTAGTTTATTCATGTTTCTTTTTTATTTCCTTGCCCTGGCTGCAGCACGGATGAAAAGGGTGGCAGCAGAATGCCCAGAGCCAAAACACTGAGTGCAATGTGTATGAGGAGTCACCCGGCCTTGGTATGGGACGTGCGTGTCTAACCAGCAGAACACAGTCTGTCCATCTCTGAGTCTGACTTCATCATGACCCATGCCCTCCTTTTATTGAGTAAAAAAAACTGCAAAATGAGAATTCAAAGTTGACCAAAGTTAAGCAACCCACAGGTCAACATAAGTTTAGTGTGGTGAGTTTGGCTATATTTCATCAAAGGGATGAAGGGGATAAACTTTGGTTATAGAAGACCTTCACTTGTTTTTGGTTGCTCATTTTTTTTTTTTAATAAGATGATCCTCATTTTCTCCAGTTCACATATCATGTTCTTGAGTAAAATACTGAACTTCAGGTTACTCCCCAGTCACTGGCTTGTGTACTGAGGATGCCAACGTCACGCCCTGATATGTTGGAAGGGGCCTCCAGTGTAAAAAGCCAAATCAAATAATTATAATCTAAATTCCAGATTCTCTTGATGGGTTGGATTGGGACCTGACATCAAGTGATCCACTGTGGCAGATGATTAGCTCTGACAGCCCCCGACGGGATGCAGCCAAAAGGAGATGTGTCTTCATCAAGGGCGCTGGATTGATTTCAAAAGTGTGTGTGTGTGAGAGAGTGTATGTGTCTGTGTGTGTCTCTGTAAGTTTTTATGTTTGCTACTCATGCCAGTTAGGGGTCCAGTGTGTAGGATTTAGAGCTGTCTGTTTTATAGAATATGACAGAGATTAAATACAGTATTCATAAATATTTATGTTACAATGAGTGCATAATCACCTGAAAATGAGAATTATTGTACTTTCATTACCTTTGACTGTTGTGTTTTCCACTGTAGCCCAGAATGGAAACTTTATTCAAGTAAAATGTCTGTTGATTTATAATCCTATGTCTAAATGACAGAACATCTTTAGGCTACAAGTGCATGAAATTTCAATAAAGGCACAGTGAAGCAACAGCACATTACAAAGCCCTGATGTCCAACAGTCAATTAAATTTGCATAGACAGATTTAGCAGACTGTGCATACTGCTGATTAAACTCCTCTAAATTTACAACAGAAAAAACAAAAATCAGGCAAAATCACTGTGGCGAGTGAATCAAACACAAAAGAGCTACATATATGAAGTAACTGCCACTTTTACAGCAGAAAGAGATAACATACAACATAGATATTTATGAACAATAAAGTGGCTGCAGCCAAAAACATAGAGGGACACACAAGTTCTACACAACACTGAACATGAACACATAACACCACAACTATAGCGAGGAAACTCAGGTGGATATGTTAGAACAAATATGGACAGATACATCAAGAGCCGCTGTCTGAAACTATAAAACTGCAAAGTCCAACAAACTGCCACATTTGAAAGGAAGAAGAAGTCGTGGTGTGCTCGAGGACTGTCTTTGTATTGTGACACTCAAGATAAACACAGGTGCCCTTGAGGAAAAGGGCCAATTTGTTGGATGAAAATACTCGACCATTAAACCAATATTTAAGCTTATTTCCCAGCTCCACACAGGGCTGTCTGAAATTCTTCCCTTTTGTATCCAATCTGTCACATTAGGTTACATTTCCTGTGTGAGTGTTCATATATCATATCATAACCAGTCCATTTAGCTGCTGTTCCACTCGAAGTTTTTAAAAATGTTGAGCTTGAAGATCTGCAGCCCCAATGTGATAAAAACTGCAAGAGACAGTAGAGTTTTTTTCTTTTTTTCTTTTCTTTTTTCCTTTTTTTAGAAACAACATCTTGCCAAAGGTGAAGCAATGTGAAATAACTGGAAATCACTGTTAGAGGATCCACAGCGAGCATATTAGCATGGAGCCATAGCCTGCCTGCACTGTTGGTCTCATAACAAATGTGGAGTGTTTTATTTGTGTCACTTAGCATGCTGGCTGGTGGCTGCATCCTGCATGTGCAGACTCAGCAGCAGCAGCCTCAGACAGACAGCTCAACAAACTCACCAACAGCCTTTCCTCTGAGCGTATTTGGCTCCTCTCTTTTGTTCATTCCACAAACCAGATTATAAGGAGGGTTTCATGTGACTTTAGCTTTTACTATATAACAGAAAGACTGAAGAAAAACAGCCTGTTCACCCTGCTGCCGTCAGGCAAAAGATACAGAAGTATCCGCTGCCGCACCACCAGACTACAGAGCAGC
>JAQNCA010000032.1:2564177-2575112 GCA_029783725.1 Acanthurus tractus
ACCCCTTTCAATCATGTTAGCCCCCCCACACACACGTTAAATTTCAAATTAGGAATGACTGTATTCATAATGTCAAATTAATCTCAATGAACGGGACAGGATCGCAACTGTCAGATCGTCTTTAACAGATCGGTCACTGGCAGCGGGAGCAAACTTCTCTGTTGGTATTTATTTGATCGGAAAAACAAGGATTAAATAATAGTCATTTATAACATGAACCCTTAGCAAAGAGTTCTGTCTCCTCACCACTGAATCACCTTTCTTAATTTAAAATTTAATATCTACAAGCGGCTGAAGAGAAACAGTCCATTAACCATTAATTACCACATGTATTCAATTAAATTACAATTACAATTAGCAGAGTTTTGCTAATTGATATTCTTATGTGAAAATCAAGTTCAATTTCACTTCACAAATAAAGAGTAAAAACAGAAACAGCCATAGTGAAATGTTAGATAAACAGCTGCAGACAATAAGTTCTTACTGCCAACAGCTAACCTCCAAAAGTTGAACGACTTCCTATACCTGCCGAGTTCTTTGGTGCAAACACCTTTGCTGCAAAAGATTAACTCAAAGACAGAACTCCATTCTGTTTTCTTTTGTTTAATGAAAATGCAAATCCCCGCTGTGCTTGGCCAACATGTTGAGTCAAATCAAGTCAAGCAGGGATGCACATCTACATGAAAAAAGTCTATTTGAGCAGAAATAGTACTGCGAGGATTGGGTTCAGTCTGTACTGCCTGAGTTTACTTGGATGTGGACGTCTTTAACAGGTATTTGAAGTTGTGCTTTAAAATCACAAAAATTAATAAGCTGGGCAATTAAGAGATAAAAAAGTGATGATAATTAATGAAGGAAATGTTTATTTTGAAAGACTGGATTGAGTTAAGGCTGCTCGGTGCCTATGGGCTTCAGTGACACAATGCTGCTTTCAGGACACACAGGATAATTGAAAACATTTGCAGGATTTGTGACATGGGTGCAGTTGTCTCTGAAGCTGTGAAGTTAAGGCCAAAGTTTTTTTTATCATAGTTGCATTTGATACACATCACTTCCTGATACATTAGTTATCAGTGCAAGTGAGGACAAATTGGAAACAGCTGCTAAACTCTTTTTGGCCTTTTATTTAAGGCAGAAAGTGTAAAGGATGCTATTATATGACAAAACTGCTTTGGTTAAAAAATTAATGTGTAAAAAAGTCAAAGTTTGAAGGTCATGACCGAAATTGAAAAACTTTCATTGATCTTATGACCATAATAATGCCATTAATGTCAATGACTCGTAAAACTACAAGGATAAATGAGAGGGTCATAATTCCCATTAAACCCAATCTCTGCCCTTTTAAACCTGAGCAGTCAAAAATACCGCCCTAAAATGATAATTCAGGTTTAATGTCTCTCTATATAAGAAAAAGCATCGGTTTGTTCGGGCAGCGATATGTTGAAGGAAAACAAAATCAGTTTTAAATGAATTACACATCAATCAAAAATTAAAACAAAACATTACAAAGAAACAGCTCAGGAAAGTAACTCCAAAAGTTACTTGGGAACTATTAATTGGTCTATTGTTGATAAGAGAGAGCACTTAATCCCTATTCATGTGCCATTAAATCAATTAATTGGCTATGATTAACTGCATGTGCACACACGTCATATGTGTGAATTGATAACAATTATTTTCTTTTATGTTCTGTGGGTTAAACGTATCACCACTGCAGCATGTGACTTTTAAATGATCAGAGTGCAGTTAATTACATACTGTACAGCGCAAAGAGGCGTCCCAAAAATAGGGCAGAGGTGACCTTCTTGGCCCTATCAGCCTTGCGGTAAAATCAATACTTGAAGTTGAGGGAATAAGGGGGTTACTGCTATTGTTATAGGGTCTGTGAGGAGCTGCACCTGGAGATGAGTTGAGCTATAGTCCCTGTAAATTGCTTTGGGATTATTAAAAGGTTCTGGTGGCAGAGCCTTTGGAGAATTATATCTTCGAGAGGGAGAAACTAAAGAGAAAGTGAGCAGAAAGAGAGAGAGAGAGAGAAAAGTAGAATAAGTAAAAAGAACGAGGGAGAGGGAGATAAGTTATCTTTGGATCAGCTGATAAGAACCTCTGTCCCTTCCTTCCTCTTTTCCACCTAGACACCTAATTAAAGACCCCAAAATAGAGGTGACCACACCTGGCCTGATTATAAAGTGAGGTTATTAATCTAGATTCCACATCTGGTAAAGAGCTGAGAGAGTTGGGGGGAGGTCTCAGGCTGCCTAGCTTTATTTCTTTTTTACTGGCTCATGAGGATTTTTTTTTTCTTTTTCTCTGAAGTTTCATTTGCCACAAAAGTCAATAGTCTATTTCAGGGTATATGTTTGATGGAACATAACAACGATTCTGTAATCTTACAGAGTTAAAAAAAAGAGCAATGCCAGCAATTTCATAATAAGCAATATCCTTAAAACAATAATGGCTGTCACATATGTTTTCCACATTTATAAGGATCCTAAAAATACAGCCTCATTAAAAAAAAAAAAAAAAAAAAAACACTACTAACCTGTGACTATACCTTGACCCTCTGAACTGTGTCATTGTTGCCATTTTCATGCAGCTTGCGGTGGCATCCGACCCAGAGACCCCCTCCTGCCTCCACTCTGCCTGCATTAACAATGTTCCAGCCTCTGCATGCCATCATTACTCATATGTTGTGCAGAAAAGCTGAATAAGCATGTTATAAGACTTAATTAAAGTGTGATTAGTGCCAGCAGGTTGAGTGCAAGTCACTGAGGGTTCAGCAAAGCAAGAAAGTTAATATTCTTCGGTATAACCATTTTAAATTTGCATCTGAGGGACGATTCCTGTTAGTATTTGCTGTATATTGACATATAGTTTAAATCAGCAGCTGCTCAATTTGGTTTAACCCTTACACATCCAATGGATAGCTGGTGATCCAATAAAGATTGAGACTATTGACTACACACAACTTTAATTTAGTTTATTTAAATTTAATTTAAACTTTAATTTAAATATTTAAATTTTTGCCCTTTTTTGTACATGCTTGACATTTTTCAATTTGTTTAATTATTCTCTAATGAATTTACTAATGCACATATTTCTGCAACTGTTGCACAGCAAGTAAGAGCGTCACGGTATTGTTGCCATCCCAGTCAGGTCATGTTCACAGAACAATCTCCCTCACACAACTCAGCATATCAACAGTGATTCTTGGCATTAACAGTCTGAGGTTGGGGGACAAGTTCACAGGGCAGATCCCTGTGAATGTCAATGAAAAACTACCAGCATGCTCCTGGTTGTGCCCCTGACCTAACATACCCTGTGCAGTCTTGTAGACTGTGGGCTCTTTCACTGCAAGGACTGCTTTTGTCTCTGGGTTGCGGCCAAAGACACAGCTGTCATCACCGGTAGAGATCCTGAAGCTTGGGTCATCACCTGTCAGTGGAGATCCTGATAGACATTGTGCAGAAAACACAGAAAATCGCAAATGCACATGAGCCAGTGGTCACAAGAGCATGTGCATCTGAACATCAAGTATCTGTACAGCATCGCATTCATGGGCAGTGGGGCAAATTCTGTTTGATAGCCCATGTACACGGTTGTGAAAATAATAAAAACTATAATTTTTTAACCTTATTTTACACTCAATTTAGAAGTGAACGTAGTTTGGAAGTTGTTTGTGCTCAACGAGTTCAAGTGACAGATATGATCACTTAATGCTCTTTGTACTCAACCCTCTTGAAGGTAAATAGAAAATAAGAGGCTTGTTCTTGTTTTTCTGTCAGGTAAGTGTGTGTACTCTTGTTTAGCATTGTATACGTGTGGGAAAAAAAGTTTTACAGAATATTTAAAACAAAAACAATAACAACCTCATCTTAGAGCTGTACTTCAGTTTCAAGGAGGCAGTCATTTCAGTGTGTCAAGGCACTGCATATGCATGTGTGTGTGCTTGTGTTTCTGTGTGTGTCTGTTTGTGCTTGAGTAAAAATTTTCTAGCAAAAAACAAACAGCGCTTCCTCTAAACTGTATTGACCTAAAGGCAGGGATTGTCCGTTTATGTAGGATCGGGGAGTATATAAGCGTCTTGGCAGGGCTGTGCAGATTAAGACAGCTGAGAGGAGGATTTGATAGGAGAAGAACAATGTTGGGAGTGTATTAGTAACTCTGATTGACAAACACAACAGATTAGCCTGCCGTTGTTGTCACTGTAGCTTATTCCTTTCTGTTTTTCTTCTTTGCCATAATGTCAGGCTCTTTATTTTTTCTCTTTTCCATCGACAGTTTCTCTGTTGCTTGTTGCATTTCTCACACTCTATCCTCTTGTTTTTCACACTTGAAATCCTGCTTCCTCCCCTTTTTACTTTCAACAACCAAACTTTTTCTACCTTTCCTGTCATTTCTCCTGGGGATTATGTGAACCCGGTCGTCCCGCAGCTCTGTTCTAAGTAGCCTCGCAGCTGCTGCAGTGCCTCATCAAGTCTGGATGGATGATGGATGGATGGATGGATGGATGAATGGATGGGCAGAAGAGCAGATTCTTTCTCATTCTCCAGCTCACATAGAGGCTTCTGCTTTTTTTCCTTTCCTCCTCGCTGCCTCTCAACAGGAAAGGAATGTAATGTTCTTTGATCTCACCTCTTTCCACTTCTCTTCCCCTCTCTCGCTCTCTCTCCCTCTCTAAGCACAGATTACTGGGTTGTGTGGAAAAGAAAATACTCCCAGGGTTTGCCCTTCTTACTCCCTGCATCTCCTCTAAAGCCCTTCCTCCCATGTGATGTCTTCATCCATCACCTCTAATTCTTACCGGGCCTTTTCCTCCTTTTCTTCATCCTTCTCTCTTGCTACAGCACATCGCCACAAAATGGGAATACATTTTTAAAACAGGAGAAAAAAAGAAGGCTGTCTCTCTATCCTGTTTTCAATCTACTAGTGCTAAAACCAGGATTTAATAGTCCTAACCTTTGGGCTCGTGGAGGTTATCAACCTTAAAGGGAATGCTTCTGCTAGTCATTATCGGAGGCCTCCTGGTGCGGTGACAGATGTGTGTGTGTGTGTGTCTCTGAGTGTGCAAACTTTCAGATCACACTTAAGCCATAACGTATTTGTGTCGCTTAGAGCAGAGCTCCACACAAGGCTCCTGTGGCTTAAATGTACTGACATTAAACTGATCAGACACAGCACGGGCAAAACTGCTTTGAAACTGACATACCAGCTACTTCACACTAAAAAAAAAAAGGTGAGCTAGAGCAACACATGAAGTACACTTGGTGAAATCTGTGACCACAATAATACTCACTTCTTCCATCACTACATGCACAAACTGCCATTTCACAAAACTGATATGGAATGAATAGGTGCAACGGCATAGAATGTAGTAGATAATAAATCATATTAATAAGAAATGGTTGATAACAGAATCTTTAGAGAGGAAGTAAAATTAAATAATTCATACATATGCATTCTGTATAGCAGGATCTAAAGCAAGGCTGCTCCGAGTAAGAGCAGAATGAGTGTATCAAACTGGGAAAGGAGAAATTGTGAGAACAGTTTTGTTAGTAGTGATTTGGGGCAATATGTGCTGACAGACCATATTTTTGAAATTGTTATCTTATGAGATTAGGGCATGTTCTGCCTGAAAATAGCACTGTGCAAAGGGCTCTGTTGGTGTGGCCCAAAGAAATTGTGTAAGAAGGAGAAGATCATTGTCACATACAATTATACTCAGTACAAAGTAGTGAAATTAACCCATCCCCAAGAAGCATATGGCAGCCACTATACAGGACCCAACTCCAATCCTTTAAGTGCCTAGGTCCCGTCCTGTGGTCGAGCCTGAGGCTTGGGCCTCACTTATAGGAAAGTCACATTTTGAGATGAGCAAGCCTGGCCCTACCGGGACTACCCATAACACCAGGGCTGATTGCAGAGCTTTTACTTAGAAGTTAGATAGCATTTTAAGATTTGAAAAACACTAAATGGACCTAAAGCCAGCTGGTTTTTTTTTTCACATTTGACATATACGACAGAAAATGAAATGCAGCAGTCTGCTTTTTGGTCACTGAGTGAAGTATAAATAAATTGTCTTTACTGCATTGTCAATTTTGTTCAGAGAAGACTGAAAACAAGAATCGGGTGTGATCAAGACTGGTTGTGCACATTTCAAGCCATAATAACAGTGAGTGACAACTGGACATTTTTTTAACTGATTTCAGTGTAGGCTTTATTGATCAGGTATCTCATAACATACAAGGAATTTAACTTCAACTTTAAGACGCTCTTAATGTCAAACACATTGTCGAATCAGAACTATAACAAGGATTGGTAAATCAACAATAAATAATTATATATGAACAGAATATATATCGGAATACCGTATGGGTGCAAAAAAAGAGATACGGTGTGATGCTGATGGTATGTGTAATAGTGTTAGGCTTATATTTTGTAAAAACAGCGCACATATATATATATATATATATATATATTATGATTTGTGGTGAAGTGTGTGTTTTCTCTTCATCACTTGTGAAGAGTGACTGTTCATATGTGAGTTCTTGCCTTGCATCTGCAAATAGAACTCTGTTGTGCTTGGCAGACGGCTCTGGTTTGAGCAGGTTGTGTACAGGGTATGATGGGGTTGCAGTGATGTTTTCTATCTCTGGGATTTTTTTTTTTTTTAATTTGCACTATATTTTTTGCCTTGCTTGGTGGCCTTTCTAAACCAGACAGTTGTAGATGAATACAAGTGTAGAACTGGATCTGCTGGCCTGAGCAGGACGCACAGGCAACTTCTTGATAATTTTGTCTATGATGAGTGCCCACTTTAAGTCCTGGAAGATTCTGAATCTCAGAGACCTGAATGTTTTCAGTGGACTTTTGTGGTGACAAGATCAAATACAGATGCTCCTTTGTCTTTATACCACACACCAGTACCCACTAATGAACAGAGATTAGCATGTCGTGTCGTTTACGGTCACTAACTTTGCATTTGTAATTACAGAGGCTAATTACCTGCTACACATTTAAACTTACTAGCTCTTCTCAAGCAGACCAAGAGTATTTCTTGTTCATTCAGCAGCTTCAGAGCAGCCAGGGAGTCTGGGTGGTTGGGTGATGGATGTTCACAAGTTCTCCCCTCTCATTGACATCTACTGAGAAGCCAGCTGATTACTGGCAGCTCTTTCATGAAAATCATAAAATTAGTGATACCAGCAACCACAGTCAAATGTGTTCCTGGGGCCAGAGTGGGCAGCATCCAATCTAATTTAAAACTGCTGGCTAAGGATATGTGTAAATATGTTATGGCTGTTTCCCATCAGCTCACATGACACCCAGCAGCAGCAAAAGAGTCTCCTCTAATATGGGCTAACCCATCCAAACACAGCGGGACTTTACTAAGTAGGTTAACTGCATATTAGTTGGCTATATTATTATATTACATGCAATGAATTATATCTCCAGCAGTTCAGTCTTTACATTATTTTAACACAAAATGATCATATACCATAAATTCCAGCCAAGCCTAAAATCCAAAGAGTTGTTGAGTATGAAGATACGGGACAGTGTTGGGGGTCTAATCCTAAAATCCACTATCCTCTACACAGTTTCGAGCATGCTTGTTCTCAGGGTGTTCTTACCAAACCAGAGTGTTGTTTGGAAGGTTGCAAACAACATAAAAGTCACTGGCCTTCCACATCCAGAGTTTAACAGATGGGTCTCCTGAGATGCGGTCAAGAAGAGAAGAGGGGAGAGCACACATCCTTGTGGGACACCAGCTCAGATTTTCTGAGTGCTCAATGTTTTCCCAGCTTCAACCGATGTATCTTCTCTTTTTGTTAATTTGTAGTCCACTGACAGGTGGAAGCTCAGCAAGGTGAACTCAGAATGGAGGACCTCTAAATTAAAAGTGTTGAATGCCAAGTTAGAGACCGCAAACCAGATCTTTGCATATATTCCTGAGGTTAAGGTGTTGTGTAATGTGGTGCAGTCACTTCTTGAGTGCATCATCCACTGACCTGTAGCTAACCTTTCTAAAGGGACTCACGTTTATATTGAACTCAGATCCTTTTCTAACTAAGAGAAAAAAAAATATTTATTAGAGTAGATAGAGGGAGAAAATGACACTGTGTTTTAAGATGCTAGAATGATACTGAGTGGTGGCACAGGAAAAAATCATACACAAAAGCAAAGCAAAAAAGCAAAGCAAAAAAAGAAAAAACCCAATCAACAACTATGTTTCAACTTTTTTTTTAAACCTTCATCCTCTTGATGTCCTTCATGAAGAAATGAAAAAAAAAATCTTGGGACACATCCAAGAAAGCAGATTTGCCAGGCTGTCTCACAACACATGCTATTTCCAAATAGTCTCCAAAATGATTCAGCCCATAAATAAAAAGAGAAGAAAAAGCCCATTATCATTCTAACGGCACACTGGAAGAATTTCATCCCCTGCTATGGTCAATCAGGGGGGAGGAGATTTCCAAAACTTAAACTCTGCAGGGAGCCACAAATTCAGCTCCCTGAAATGCTCTTCAGTAAAGAACTATTCAATAAAACAGATATCTGAATACAACAATACTGAAAATCATCTTTTCTTATCAAAATAAAAGATAAAAGTCTTTATCAAGATGTGATTCAAAGCACTTAGGTCCTCAAAAAGGAAGATAATTGTATTTTAGGAAAATACACCTGTCCTTACAGACAGAAAACCCGTTTATTATTGTTGGAATAAAAAATTAAAATAAAGAAATAAAAAAGATAGATAGATAGAAACATTGTTAAAGGTTCATGTGGCTAATGTTTAGATCTTTGGCTTTGGAAGAATTTTAAATTGCAACAGACCTGATTTTTACAAGGACAATCAACAGGAAACAGTCAGTATTTTCTCAGCTTATCTTCCCTGCCAATAACAACAAGGCTTTTGTTAAATGCTCCTTTTTTCATACATCCATAAAAGGTCAAATGCATCTTTATGTATTGTATTTAAAGACAAAAAATCTATTGTACAATTGTATTTGTGTGTTTTCACTTGGGTTGTGAGTGGCAGGGGTAAAGTAACATTTATAGAAAGAAAAAAATTAACAAATCCTACCTCATTTGTACATTTTTTGTTATGTTTCTGTTGTTGATTTTGAGCCAAGTGAGACACCTGCCCTCATTTTTATGGTGTTGCAATTTCATTAAGCTAAATGACATATATTCAATCCTGCAACTTTACCAAAGTTGTCAATCAACGATAAACTTAACCCCATATTTCTTTAACATAACCAAATCATGTTTTGCTCCTTATCTTATCCATAGAGTAGTCACATTATAATACAGATTCACTTTTGAACAGTAATTTATAACACTGACACAAGTGTTGTCAGATCAAAAATGTTTCTTCCAGGGGCATTAATGAACACTGTTTTTTGACTTTTAAATTGGTAGGCTAATGGAAAGTTAACCATAGCAGGTTGGCTAGTGACCAAAGAGTCATTTGCAGTTAAGTAAAAAAAAAGTAAATCCCTGAATCTACACACTGGGTAAAAACCTTTTTTTTTCCGCCAGACTCTCTGAATAGTCTAAGCAGGAAAAGGTCTGATGTCGTAAGTAATTGCTCTGCACATTTTCTTGGGTAATTTTAAATGAAAATGTTCAGAGAAGGAAGTGTAATTGGTCTCCTTAATTACAAGAGGTTTTCAAAATGGGATTTATCCCTTTTATACCTCTTTCTCTTTCCACCTTTTGTCTGCCCTAAAAAGATATTTTACACCCAAAAACCCTTTTATGGGGGGTTTATTCAGTAATGTTGTTTTTGACGTCTTTAAGTGTGGATTTAAAATTGCCTTGTGTAACAGCTTCCAGTTTCACATTTTATTTTTATTCATTGGCTGTTAATATTTGCTCCATGAATGTAAACCTGCTGCTGTTTAATGCTTAATACACAATGTGGTGTTTTTATTTATTTATTTTTTCTTTTTATGCTGTAAATATACTTTGATGCAAGTGTAAGTGATGTAAGTGCTGTTAGTTTACACTGGTTAAAATACAGTTATGATTAAAGAATGATTCAATAATTATTTAATAGTGTAGATGGTGGTGATAGTGGGGAGGTGGCTTTTCAACCTTTTTTTTTGTCCCTTATTTTTTGATCTACTTTAGTTAGTTTAGTTAAAAAAACACTGTTCATCTTGACAGCAAAGCACAGACCATAAGACAAACTAATTCATTTATCACATTTGTTAAAATCGATTTAATGAAACTTGGCCTCTTTATAGGAGGTTCACTACCTTTCCTGGCAGCCATTACAAGTTTGGAGCCTTTTAAATTTCTAAAGCTATTTTGCATTTTGCTGCGTCATGTCCAAACATTTCCTGAGAAAAAACAACAGCAAGACCTAACCATTCGCATATTCTGATATATTCAATTGATTTGACTGCTCTTGTAAACAGACACAGCTGCAGCATGCTGATTTTAGCCGCTATCTTCCTCCCTGCACTTTGTGTTTTATAAATGCGTTGTGTGGGCCTAAAAACCAATTTATCAAAGGTCTATCTATTTTGCATTCATATCAAAAATGGAAAAAGTGGTATCCACTGATTTAATGTGTCTTGTGGGAGCAACTTTGTTATCTTTTTTTGTTCCCTCATTACTCATATTGTTATTATACGATATGCAACTTTGTATACAACTGAAGAAAACTTTTGGAACTGCACACTGGTGTGAAGCTGCAGGTAAATATCTTTTAAATAGTTTTTTCTTGGTTTTTGGGGTAAACGTTTTTAGCAAAAAAAAAAAAGTCTTAGTTTTTGCTTGATGAAACAGAATTCAACACAGCTAAAATCAAAATAAGGAAATAAAGTTTCTTCACTGTTTCTGTATTGTAACTTGCCCCCGGAGAGTCGATATCTTGCAGATTTTACAGTTACTTTGATGGTTTCTTCCAAGTTAATCCAAACA
>JAQNCA010000032.1:2636491-2649120 GCA_029783725.1 Acanthurus tractus
CCCATTTACTCCCAGCCCCCAGCTCACCTCTTCCCTTCTACTTCAGAGCCAACAAGAGGCTCTCTCTGCTGCCTCCCCCAACCTACGGGCTGCTGACTTCCTCTCTCTTCCTGATATTCCCAGTGCTGTGAGTGTGTTCCACACAGACATCCAGGCCCAGGTATTTGGTGGCTTTCCTCTCGTAGGCCTCTTCCCAGACATCCTCAGATGGGACCATCAGTTCTATCAGGATGATCCTCTCTGCCTCATCTGACCACAAGACCACAACGGGCTTCAGGGATGTTGAACCTGAAGAAAGTGGACTCTTCTCCCCAGGTCTATCCTCATCTCCCATGATGGTACTGCCAGCAGGAGGCCTGGTCTTCTTGGAAGACGGTGGTTTCTCCCCTTCCCTAACAAACTGAATGGCTGGTGTTTGTCTCACATGGGTTTGCCGCTTCTTTCGTCTCTCCTGCTCCAAGATGTCTGCCAGTGCACTGAGGATCTTATTGTTGCGCCAGCAATATCTCCCCTGGCTAAGGCCTTACCCACACCCCGCCAGTATGTGCGCCATTGTTCCTGTTTCCCTACACAGCCTACAGAGAGGGTCCTCCCTCAGCCCCCGCTGGTGTAGATTTTCCGATGTTGGGAGGGTGTCATACACCATATGGAGCAAGAAAGAGATGCAAAGGGGCTCCAGGTTCCAGAGTTCAGGCCACGATATCTTTTGCTTTGGCAGGTCCCACTTTGTCCAGGCTCCTTGTGATCCAAGTTCGACAGTCCTCGACCTTCTCCCCTCCTCCTCCAGGTGTCAATTATGCCTATTGTCCCCACCCTCCGCAGCAGCTTCCATAGCCTGCGGAGCAGCAGAGGACATCTTTTGTAGCCCTTGTGAGGTATGGCGCTTAGACCTGGGGCGGATGATGAACGGACTTTCTGCACTATGTTGTGAACTTCTCGTCATGTTGGTTCGCTGGTATTAAGCTCTTCCTGAGGAGCTGCAGTTCTGCCAACCCTTGGGTGTCCGTCTAAGACTTGGCCTCTCAGCCTGTCACTGTGGCGGAACTCCTCCACAACTTCTTTGGGGCTGGTCTGTCTCCCTGATCTTGCTTCTTCCAAAAGAGTTTTGGTGAACTTGTTTGGGTCCTTCATGAACTGAGCTCACTTGACCTCCCTCTCCTTCCTCAGTCTCAGAGACCTTTCTGCCCTCCTCAGTCTGTGGAGTCGCCCTTTAAGTCCAGTGGTTAGTTCTTTTATGCCCTCCTTTTCTTCGGCATTAGCTCTTCTAAACTGCTTGTTGAGGGTCTTGATCTCCCTTCTCAATTGAGAAATATCCCTCTCCTTCCTGTTAGATGTTTGAAGTTTGGTAGGCATATTCAAAACTTCTCCTATATTTTTTTTGCCATTTATGTGAGAAAATACTTTACCTGATACTGACACACTGATGAATAAATAGACAGAAAAGACACAAATTTCTAATGCTTTATTGTGAAGATTGTGAGTTGAAATAAGTGTGCAGTGGTCCAAGAGCTTCTTGCAGCCTTGAGTCGGAAATGCATGCTTTTTTTTTTTTTTTTTAGTTAAGGTAGAATGGAATAACAACATCTTCATGTGCGGTGGCACAACTTAATTATGTAGTCTCCACTCCTTAAGCCTTTTTTTCATTTTTATGCTGTATACATTCCTCACTCCTTTCTTTTGCCTTCACCAGCACCTTGTTTAATTTAATGAGTTATAGAAAGAAATGTTTTGGCCTTGTGCCATGTAAGAGCAGGTGGTTGTGGGTTGGTGAGCCGCTTCACACAGGGTCAAGGACGTGCACGCTGTAATTTAAATTGTAAGCAGGAAACAAAATGCCACGCAGCGCCAGGAAACACAGTCATGACTTGGCAACATAGCGCGGAAACACATGGCCGAGTGGGAGAGACCAACGAAAAAAGTTTGAATTCTGCTGTTAAAGAGAATGTTTGTTTAGTTATGAAACAAATGTAACACGGACCTTTAGCACATACAAAAAAACCTCAGAAAATCTAAAAACAAAACCAAATTGTGGAATTTTGCAATGATGTAACATAATTCATCGAAACCAGAGAATAACAGAACAATTAGAGTATGTGTGAACACAGCTGTGTCAGTATATACGCTTGTGTGAGGCAAGGGGCAAACACCTGTGGCTGCTCGCTCACCAAACATCAAAATATCAAATAAGCCAGCAGTGTTTGATATGTTGTGACATGACACAGTAAATATTGTTCCTTTTTCATATTATCCATATTAATCTGTTAATCCCACCACTATTCAAACATTTTGTTGACACAGACCACAATGTCATTCATTTCACAAACATACAAATAGAGACAGTGATGCAAAAGTTCAGCAGCTAATGTTCACAAAGGTTTAACAGCCACAATAGCCCGGGCTCTTTGATAAACACACGGATGTTACTCCAAATGCTTTGCCGTACAGGTCACCATTCCCTCATTTACTCATACATTCATACACATATTGGGGGGGGGGTTGCTCATCAGGAATATGCACACACACTCACATACACTTGGCAGCCATTGGGAGCAATTTGGTGTTCAGGATGCTTTAATATGCAGACTGAGGAGCCCGGGATCCCACTGCTGACTGATAAGTGGACACTACAATGTACCTCCTGAGCCACAGGAAACTCTGATGTGATGACATGAGCTTACACATACACACAGTCTATGGCACAGAATTGTACACGTTGGTACTATCATGTGGAAGGTAGACAGAGCAAACACAAACAAGTTCACATTATAGACACTAAACATCGGGGCAAACAGTGCAGACTATTTCCTATTGTCAAACTTTACACCAAATATTAAAAGTAGGTATTTATTCAATCAAAAATTAATGAATAATCGTGTGGACTGATATCTGACCAGTCAGCTGACTTTATTTGAACAAATCCTGATGTTTCCATTAAAAAAAAAAGTATGGCTCAAGCAGCAAAAGCAAAAACTAAAAAACTAAAACTTAAAAAATATGCACATAGGGACTCTGTTTTTCAATGTTTTGGTGTTTTTCTTTAAGGCTTAAGGCTACACTATTTATTTTTTTAATTCTACTACTGCTATCCCTCCCTGACAACTTATAGATGGATAGATGCATTGCTGAAAAAGCTCTGAGTGCTCCAAGAGCTAATCTAACACTTTCTTAGCGTCTGGGCCTGGCATTTGCTTTTAAAAAGTGTATTTTCAGTAGTGCATTTATGTGGTTACCGAGTTTGACTGTCTTAATTAATTTTAAGTAAAAAAAAAAAAGATTGAAAAAAAGGTAAATAACAGAGATTCTCAAGTGTTTATGTGCACTTTTCAGGAAACACTGAAAGTAACACTGCTATACCTTAATTACACAGACTGAAGCTACAAAGCATCTCTTTCAAATCTAAATGAGCTGCCGCTGTTTATTCAATATGCTTTTAAAACACAAAGTCTGTGTGAAAAACAACTCAAAGCCATAAAGGAAATGTAGCTGCTATATAAAAAGCAATTATTTCAAATGATTCACGTGAGCTCTGAAACCTTGATGGAGTCATGGCAAAGCCACGGCACAACCAAAACACAATGAAACCACACTGACATGGCATGTTTTGGAAAACTTTGGTCATGGAGAAGATATTTTGAAAGTCCACATGTAGAGTTTACAGGGAAGACTCAAGGTTTTGGTCTATGATGAGAGATTGTGCAGGGTTTTCTCCAATGATTGACTTCAGAGTATGCACTGTCTTCTCCTTTGTTTATATCAGACGCTGGTGCTTACTTTGCTAGACGGAACCTCTGACTTGTTTACACATCGATGCTGAACAAAGAAAGGAAAACTTTAAAATGGAGAAGGCCTGTCTGTCAGCCCACTGAACGGACATGCCTCTACATATTATAATCAATATAGCTGTCTGAACAGGCCGCATTTTGCTACCCACACTTATAAACTTCTGCAGAACTGGAACTTCAATTTCTCTTAAGGTTTCAAGTCTCTTTCCTTCAGCGTCTAAGATGATTGTGTAATGGACTGCATTGCTTTAACTGTGCAGTCTGTGTAACAAAGGGGTCTGTATTATTTTTTTTGAGACTTGGTGCCACAGGCATATTTTGGTCTATAGCTATGCTATGCTATGCTGCAAAGACTCATTTGAACCTAGATAATGAACATGTCACCATTCGCATTTCTCTTTTTGTGACATGACATCTGTTTAATATTTCCTTGCCAGTTGGGCGAAGACAAATCTGTGAACTGTCATCAGTGCATCATAACAAAGGCAGATAAAAAGGAGAGAAAAGCAGAGATGATCCACTCCTTCAACTTGTCTCAGACATCAGAATGAGTCAGTGAATTATATAAATAAAGCACAGTGGCTGTTTTGATTCCAGGGTTACAAAAATACCTCTTGTAAAGTTCTCCCTGATACGCTGCGGCATCTTTGTTCAGGAGTCATTTCAGCCTTTGGTGTTAAAATAGACAATCTCTGCTGAGATAACACAGACATTTAATCTGCGCAGCAGAGAAGGCTCTATTGTTGGTCGATGTTTTGTTCTTTGTTATTCACTCAGAAAGACATCAACACCGACACAAGCTTTTTTTCTGGTGTATGAGAAAATGAGATAGAATGGGTTTCCATGACAGAGAGATAGCAGGGGGGGAAGCAGGGAGAGAGATAACACAGTGAGAACAAACCAGAGGACTGAGCCAAAAAGCTGACTGCTGGCTTCTGTCCACAGAACAGCCTAAACCATCCCAAAGGAAACTGCAAAGTTTGCATCTGCAGTGTGTGTGAGGGTGTGTGAGTGTGCACTTCTGTATTGAATTTTGAGCTTAGTGCTAAAACTCTGCTTCATTCATCCACAGCCTGTACATGTGGCACATAAACAGTCACACACATTTTGTCGCACAGACTGATGTGGGGGGGGATTCAGCCTCGATGTACTTATATATCTGACCTGCTCTAGGCCATTAGAGGAAATTGTTACAGTGTTTGACTGAACTTGTTAAGGGTATAATAAAACTTTTAATGTATTACCTTCACTAACAAGTTGCACCTCCAACTTAACATTTTATATCCTCAGCCCTCTTTAACTCTAATGTGTATTTCCTTTTTTTAAATTCTCTAATTGCTTTCATGTTTGTTTATCCCCATTTTTTGTGTTGCACTGTCTGAGTAGAGGTTTTTTTTTACTTTCTTGTGTGGAGTTTCCTACGTTTTCTGTGGGACATTAACGGCTTCTCTTCCCCTTTATTACAATGCTTATCCTAATGAAGTGACCAATAGCTTGAATTCATTGCCCTGTATTGATACTTTCTTTTGTAGAATGTGCAGAGCTTTCCTTCCCCCAAACAAGATATTTTGGCACTTGGTCATGAATACATAACCCACAAATGCATTAATTCCAGATGGGTTAACGCCTGAAGGTTTAAAGCTTAAGAAAGAGAAAGATTGTAGAACTTTAATTAGGCTGCACAATTTGTATGTTGTTTTGTTTCTTTGTTTTGTTATTCAGATGCAAAAAAATGGTTGATTCATGGACAAAAACCTGTTGTTGTTTTCCCCCTACAATTTAGACTCATTTGTGCAACCATTAATTCATTACTTTTATTTCTTGATTATCAGTTGGTGCATAAGCTGCCTACATGAATTTTACAGCTTTGTTTTTCTCAATGAAATCAAAGCAGACAACTTACAATGTGTTGCAGCCCTAAAAGGCTCAAATAAGGCCTGACTGATTGACTAATATCTTTTTTACAACTCTCCAAATTCCAATTATTTCCCAGTTATTAAACCCAGTATGGATATTTTTTAAAGTGGTCTGCTCCTCCAATTATATTCTGTCTTAAAAATGCCATCTTATTGGTGCACCCATTCAATCTTCCCAGTAAAAAATGAAAAATACAAATGAATGGAAACAGTGATTTGTCAATAAAAAAATTGTTTGTGAAACACACATGCTTTTTCAGAAAGTCAAATCAGAATCTTTTAGACAAACAGTATCTATAGTTTATGTTAATTTGACAAAGCTACAAGGAACTTCTACTAAATCAGCAGCAAGTCTAAAAGGTTTAAACAATGCTTTCAGGAGAATCAGAGCATAAAGTAAATGATAATTACTAAATGTGCAACTAATAAAAACAAACATTTCTGATTTTAAAATGTCACTGAAAAGGCACAGGCTGTACATTTGCCACAGAGAATAAAGAAGACAGTTTTACACTTCCAACAACACATGACTTTCTCCCATGATGAACACATGAACTAAACAGTTAGGATTCAATTAAACAGTTTGATGTCAATGTAGAAACCCTTCACGTACTCCACAGAATATTTTATAATCAAACTGGAGACTCCTTAGGAGCATTTCATATTCCTGTTAGTTGAAGCAGTAAATTTAGTTGATAGTGGTTTGGAAAAGTGGGTCTACTCATCAAGAAATGGTTTCCAACATATTAAAATTGTTCAGGATTTATTGAGGGCAGATTGACAAGTAGATTAGTATACAGGCAGTGAGCATCACTGTTCTTTGTAATGATTAAAGTTAAAATTTATTTCTTCATTCTTCTACACCTTCATATGAGCAACAGGCTACAGACTATGGATGCATGGGTTTTACTGTGCACAGCTCACCAGTCCAATGGAGATTAACACATAAGGGAATGAAAAGACAAACATACAAAAAAATAGTTACATCTACAGGAAATTGAAAAGGAAAAAAACAAATCAAGACAGAATGACCCCCAACAAATGTCTCTTTATGCGTATGTTTCTCCACCCCACTGCCTGCCAGCCTTCATCCAGATTATGTACCTTAAAAATACAAACACATCATCAATAAATCAGTCTGAGCAGACCACCCATACTGGTAGTTAAAAGCTCTTGCATGCTGTGAACCCCCCTCGTATAGATTATCCATCAGGCCTAACCACTGAGAGTGCTGCAAACATGGAGCTGCACCAATTATGGAAACAGCTAAATGCATACTTTTTTCCACAGGAACCCCAGGACCTCAAATGAAAACAACCTCACTTTGACAGCGAATGCCACTGATGGACACTGGTGCTGGCTTGCCACTCAAGAGAACTCAAAGTTACTGGCTTATACAGTCTTGTCAATTCACTCTGACAGCTTGACTCATTTGTTAGGAATCTATTAAGAAGACCATCTCCCCGATATATAAAAGCAGTAATACAGCCAAAGTTCTCTATTCTTCTGTTGAGAGACAAATTTCCCATGAAAGTATATGTAAAAAAAGGAGGTTCCTAACCATCATATACTATTTTATATCATAACTTGCAGTAATATTGCTCATGTGTTTTGTAGTACTCAGCCTTTATCTAATTAGTAATATAAATAGATTCACAGTGCATATATAAGCTCCAGGCTGCAGCATCATGCTTAAAGCACAAGTGGAAAGCTGTTACACAGCTGGTTTGGACAGCTGTATTGATAAAAACTACAGCTTATCTGTTCCCTCAGAGGCATTTGAAATGGATAAAAAGACAAGCCAGAAATGGAGGCAGCCAGTAAACAGAAGAAAACAGCTCTACAAAGAAGAGTGTCATAGTAAAATAATCAATACGACGCCTTTGTTTTATGGTGTTAACATGTGATATTGCCTGTGGAATAGGGAAACAATCTGGCTTTGCACAGTCCAATCCCTCACGACCACTGTCGAAAGTTCTGTTGTGAATCGAGACAAGCCAGTTTTAATAATATTGAGACTTCTGTGATATACATGAAGGCCTGCGTTTTCAAAGCGCTGTTATACACAGTGCTTTACAGTTTCTCTCAGTGGGGTTCAGTCTTGCCGAGGGGCACACAGACATATAAAAAGGAGAAGCTGTGGATTGAACCATTCTGTGATCAGTGGATGACCTGATCTACCTCCTCAGCCACAGCTGAGCTCCTGCAAATATATTAAACTTAACCTTGCATATGAACATATAAACCATATTTTTTGTGTCCCACAAATGTACGCAGCAAGTATTGACTGTAAGTAGTCAGCTGATTTCAGCAGGAGCATTAAAGTCAGTTTCTAGCTGCCAGTTTGATTAAAGTGTGTAGTGTTAGATAACAGAAAATGCAAGATCAATAAAATTACACATCTGTCTGTAGTAGTTCAAATTGATATGCACCATCATGGTGTCAGAAACCAGTGACACTGCTAATGCTGTTTCTTTTTCCTGTAAGGCCATTAGCAGGCCTTTTTTTGTGCCAGATAAACAAAAAACTTGTCTGAATGTGACAAACTCATGTTCCCTCAGCAATGCAGCTTCCTTGCACATATAAACAAAGCTAAATTGAGCTAAAAGATGTATGAGGGAACAGATCCCATTGCGCATCACATGTGGATAAACTTACATGACATTAGAAATAAAATAAATGTTAACTGAAATAAATTAAGCATCAATATTACACCATAAATTAAAGACTAGTCATAACTTAGTTAAAATAATGCTAACTTTGTTTTGTTTTATTTAATACATTTTAATATGTTTGCCTTTTGGTTTTATGTTGGTGCTTTACCACTTTCAATGTAAGCTTTCATGGGTATAGCTTTTGTTGTGTGACCTCAGAGAACTGCGTCTTATTGAAGTCAGACTGGATTGATTTGCTCAGAGTTTACATGCAGGACCTTTGACAATGGGTGGTGTTCTTTTGTACTGTCAACAAGTAAAAGGTTCAAAACTTTGGATTTCAGAGCTTTGTGATACGCAGCAGAAATGGTTAGGAAAATAAAGGAAAGATAGGGAGAGATAACACCTGCTTCAAATCAGCACGTCGGCACCGTCAACCTCAGCATGTCAGCATGATGGATGTGGTTAGTATGCTGAAGGTAGTATTTAGCTCACAGCACCACTGTGCAGCCTTACAGAGCAGCTTGAAGGCTAAAGACTCTTAGTACTTTGTACTGAGGAACATAATGGCAGACTTCTTATCACAACAATAACAAGACTGAGTCCAAAATGAAAAGCTATTACGGATAAACACTTTACCTGAAAAGGAATTCCCCACTGACACCACCATTGCTAACAGTGAGCTGTACTGGAGTCAGCATTACCTTAAAGAAACTGCTGAAGACGCTCACATAAATGAGATTCCTTGATCTAACACTCACATAACTGTATTTACTAAAGATCATTGGGTTGCAAAAGATAAATCTTATTTGCAGGTGGCAAGCCAGTCAAAATTAAATTTTCTCATCACCTATGAGAGTTTACCTATGAAGAGTTTTATTTAGTGTGGCTATAAAATATATATGATTCTTCATCAAAAAGTCATTATGTATATAGAAAACGGCATGATATACAAAATGTCCATCCATCAGCAAAACTAATCACAGTGTGGCTTTCAAGTGTAAATCACCGTCTGGACTTTCAGGCTGTTCCAGTGGCCATTTTAGCCTGATGACCTATTATGTAACTCCATGACTGATGCTGTCATTTACATAAATTGGTAATTACCTGTAAATCAATAGCATAATCAATCTTGTTCATTTCAAAACACCTATTATGTTGATCGAGGGTTTGTGTCTTGATTGGCTAGATGTGTGATTAATGTAATGTGATTTTCAGAATGTGAGACAAATAATTTTTGATTAGTGGTGTAAGTGGTGTCAGGGTCTGGCTCATCAAGGCTGTGTGCCGCCGTTCGTCTTAATTGTTGGATCTGTTGGCATCTCATAAGCTGCTTCACATTCTGATCTCTCTCTGCTGAACCATCAACCTCTTCCTGCAAACTTTGTCTTTCATTTGTTTTCCTCCCACTAGTACTTTTTATTTTTTTTAAACCAGCGGCCATGAGATGGATAAAGTACATTCTCTAATTTAAGAGCTCATAAATTGAATGATCCTATTACTGCCTACGTACTTAGTCATCTTGCCTTCCCTTCCTCAAACACTGCAAACAAACCTTATGACCTTATGAAAAAAAGTAGGTAGACATATGATAACATGGTTCTCACATGTGACGTGTGTAAAGTTTCTGTCATTTACAATAGTAAATATGTAATCATATACAAACAACTTTAAGAATTAGCATGGAAAATTGTGTTTAATAGTGTGAGTACACTTGAAATGACGTCAGCTCTTTTCACAATTAAAAAAAAAAAGCGTTAAAATATACAGCTATATTAAAGGCAAAATATGCAACATTTTCTAGCCAGAGTTCATAAACACAATTCAAAACGGGCCCCCCCTCCTCCTCCTCTGCCCAACAGTAGAACTACATGCCAAATGAGTGTAAATTTTGCCTAAGACAATCAACTTTTGGCTGTGGAGGTAGCTTGTGTTAACAAAATGGCTTTTGCGTCAAACAGGAAATGATTAAAGGGTAGTCAGCACTACAGATCTCAAGGGTTATTTTGTCAAAAATTTGTAGCATTGTTTGAGAATAGAACTTGGTATGTCCATTATGTACACTGTAAGCTACGTAGGAAAACTGCATTTGTTGCAATAGATATGCCAAAATGTTTGCAGACTGATTAAAACAATCCCCAGCACTTCTCTGTCCAACAGAAAACAGGCTAACTCCAGATTTACTCTGGTTTATGAATGACTTTGGTCCTCTGTGCGGTTCACCTAACTCTATTTAAGCCTTTTCTTTGCTGAGTCTGTCCATAATTATTGTCCTCTGCTCCGTGGTTTATCACAACATTTTTATAAAGTCCTGCACGCTGCCATTGGCTGGAGGGCTGCACAACTCTACCCGCAGGTTGCCACTAAGAAATGTCCCGGACAAAGCAATACAACAAGAAAATGAGAAATACAGGCAGTGGGCAGTTTCTGCAGAAAAACACACCACCACACACCTCTAGTGGGTCATTAAAATTGACTGGAATAGATTACTTTTGTAAAAATTACCAAACATTGTTTTATTTAAAAAAAGAATATTATACCTTTAAACTTGCAATACCTAATATGTCTATATACCAATGATTAAAAGTTCACCTTGCAAGCATAAACATAGCATTTGTGGCATGTTTGGTTGCTTTTGTGGTCTTTTACTACACAGTAAATCCTGAAATATAAGGTGTATCAGAAAATATTATGGATTGTTTAATCTAGAGGGTATGATTCATGTGTGTAGATGAGCACATATTAATGGAAGGGTTGGAGAGAATAAAGTATGGGGGCTGATGGGAGGGATTGTGGTTATTTTGGTGTGTGGGTTTGTTTGGGAATTTTTTTTATATTTGCTGAATGAACTTCATATAGTTTGACCCATTTACTTCTTATGGCAGTCATTGCAGACATAGAACATAAAAGGTTTGACAAAATTAAATTAACCACTCAAAATTCAGTGAAACTGGAAACAATGGTTTCACAGTTTTTCAGATGCGTAGAACAGAGGACACAAAGGTTTTGAGGCAATGTGATGAAAAGCACAACAGCTGTGATTTCGGCAATTTGTTAATCCGTCAGATTTGATCCAAACACCTGAAAAGGGTTAAAGACTTTATCGTGCAGTCAGATGGTGGCAACCGCACCACCAACATATGCTACCAATCAACCAAAATGTGCAAAGTCATTTTCAATCCAAAATCACACTGTAATGTATGTTGTTTAATGGGATTTCTACAGCAGCACACACACAAACTCATGAGCACATGCAGACCCACATGTACACACAGGGAATATATTTCCTGCGGATCCTTCTAGTGTGCAACACACACATACACACAAACACCCTACTTGTTGCTAGGGATGTTGTCAGGCTGTCATGTCGGATTTATTAGAAGAACACTCAGTCAGTGAGAATTCGTACAGGGAATAATTTCTAAATATTGATTCCTTCCATGTAATCTAAATTTTATTACAGGGATGATCTTCAATCCAAATATTGACTTCTACCCAGCAGCAAACTCCTAAAATTACTGCAGGGACAGCCTGTGGTCCAATTAGAGTGCAGCCAAGGCAATGTGGAGTCTGCATCTTGACAGTATGACAAAATATGCAATAGAATTGACTTGGCAGAGAAAAAACAGTAGGTTTCAAAGAAGCTTTAATGACAAAAATGGACACGTTAAAAAATTGAAAAAGTTCAAAGACAACAAGAACAATATTGATTTAAATCATCTGTGCAGAGTGGTCTGCATCCACATCTTATTCCTTGAATAATTTAGGCTAAATAACATGGAATTAAAGAAAAGATTGCAAAGTCAAGAATGAACCCATAACACTAGAGGCTTATGATTTGTCCATTACTTACCAGGTTATGATTTATAAAGAGCATCTCTGCTATATTTCTTTCAATGAACAATGTCATTAAATATATATTTGTAGTAGGGCTGTCAAAATTAACGTGTTAACTCATGGGATTAATCTAGAAACAATAAAGTGTTAACCTGGCTTTGTACAACTTTTTTCTGTTCCCTATTTCTTGTCTTTCATTGATGTACACACTCAGCATGTGGCCAAAGAATCAAAACGATACAGTTACAAATACTTAGTGATGGTAATATTAGTATTTGGATATAAAAAGTCATGTGACACACTCTTGAGAAACAATTTATTTTATTACAAAATATATATGACGACAAGCCTGTGCCACAACAGTTTAAATTCCTCAGAAATAAAAATATGGTGAGTCGATAAAACCTTTGTCGTCAACGCAATCTTAAATGTAGTGCAAT
>JAQNCA010000032.1:2649220-2663746 GCA_029783725.1 Acanthurus tractus
CCTTATATTAAAGGCAACAGGTGGAAAACAAAAAACAGGTTTTGAAATGAGATGCAGTTAAATTCAGAGGGCTTACTAATAACTTAAAAGAAATTAAATCAGTGACAGTTTAGCAACATCTTGCTTTGTAGCTTGCACAAACAAAATGTTTTGTCAGTAGTTTGCTGCATGAAGGGACAAGACTGTGAGAGCATCCAGCTTCCAAATCACTGGCAATTCTGTAAATCAGAACTTATGCAAACAATAATTTTGTGGGATCCTCTAGCAGTGCCATCTAGCAATATTTTGACTTTAGAACATAAAACGTCCAGTGATGGCAGTAGACAGTTGTGTATCACTTTATGAACTTGGCTGAAGTTGATGATTTTGAAAGTCACACTTCTAGATTGTTGATCTTCCCAAAGTAATATACTAAGGTCCAAAAACAAAACTTTACACTGGTAATGAAAGTTGAGGAATGGCAGTCATTATTTAGCTTCAAACGCTGATTTCCTTAAATTCATAACCTTGCAGTTTTACATGTTGTTTCTGCAATTAAGTGGCTTTACACAAATGTCTTTGTGAATCTTGACTTCTGCCAAGTTCCCATTGCAACCTGCCAAGTATAAGTAAGACTATCCTCAGTTAGGAATAAGTAAGTTAAAGAGAAGATTAGAAAAATGTAGTTAGAATATATAAAAAAAAATCCAAACTTAATAAATATGTAGGTGGTGGGGGGGTGTCACTGTGTAGATGGTAGAGAAAGAGAAAATTCTAGAACTCTTCAGGACCTTTAATGCCTTTGATCCTTTGATTCATCAACATTCTAAAACCCTTGAAAAAAATGTAACAACAGGTGTGTGTGTGTATGTGTGTATGCACAACTATCATAACTCTGTTGAACCTTCCATGCCTTTGATTCATCTTCATTCTGGAACTTCTCAAGGACCTTAATGCATGTGAATTGATTTGTGTGTGGGTGTGTAGGCGTGTGTGCGTGTGTGTTCTTTTATGTGGAACTTCTACATCTATTGAGAACTTTCATACTTTTGATTCATCATCATTTTAGAACTTTTTTAGGACCTTGTTACATACTTACTCCTGTGTGTGTGTGTGTGTGCGTGTGTGTGTGTTTGCGGTTAAACGAGCTGCAGAAAATGACAGTAGCTGCACTCAGAGCAGGCAGCTGTTGGCCATCAGAGCAGAGGAAGAGATTTGCAGCTTAACTGCTAACCTCTCAGTACATGTGGCAGTTAATGTACAGTGTGGGTGTCCTTCTGCCAATTAGCAAACACTGCAAATCTGCAGTACTTAGGAAAGTCCCTTTTTCTTCCTCCCCTGCTGAGTGGTCAAGGTAAAGGTGGTGGATCTGTGGGATTCACACAGATCTTTGAGCAAAACATGAAAGACATTATTTCCTTTTTTTAATTTTTTTTTTCATGGTTGGACTTTTATGGGTTTTATTGTATTTTATTTTTATTTTTTAACTCAGTTGTGACTAACAAAGTATGTTTTGTGTCATGAAATCTTTTTTTTTCTGTTTTTAATGTTTCTTTTAATTGTTTTTTGTTTGTTCCCCAAGCCTTTATATTACAATAACCTCTCACATTGATTGTCAGCTGGTGGGTCGCAACCCAATAGTGGGTCACAGACACTTTCTGGGCGGGTCAGCAAGTAAAAAAATAAATAAATAAAAAGCAAACAAAAAATTAAAGTAATTAATGCTCATCTGATTTTGTACTCATCTTTTATCTTGGAAAAAAAGAGACAGAGAGAGGCATGCCTCAGGCACGTGCAGCATTTTAGTTGCCATGGTAACAGCCATTCGTTTGCTGGTTACCCTTCTCTTTAAATGTGTGATGATGTTCGGAGGCAAGATGGCAAAACGCAAATATAATCTTGAGTATTTGAAATGTGGATTTCCGTTCATTGAGGACAAACACGGACAGAAACCCCAGTGTGTTATTTGTAATGAAGTGCTGGCACATGAGAGCATGAAACCAGTTTCTTACTAATGTTCTCTGAATGCAGTGATATGCAGAGAAGTGAAATACCTTATTTTGTGGCCTTATTTATTTTGTGCAGTTTGATATTTAATTTTATTGTAGTAACTTTTATACATGTAGTTGTTATGTTCCTCCTCAGTTTTCTAAAAAAAAAAAAAAAAAGTTTTTGAAGGCTACTTTTCAAAAATAAATTTGTTTGGTTTGTGTTCTATAAAAGTGGGTTAGTAACTTAGTTGAGAACCCTACAGGATAAGTCAAGATGTTTCTCTTTACAACAACTGACAATTTGTTAGTGGAGCAACATGTGCAAGGAGAAGGAGAAGTCTAGGATCTTAGTGCAGACGGTAGCTGACTTGCTATATTGAAGTGCAGCAGACATAAATCGTCAACTAGTTGGCATTTTTGAACCATGTTGCTTTAGGTTACTTAGAGCTTCTCTTAAAACTTTCATATTTTTGTCTCCATTAGAACTCTGCAAGATATCCAAGAGAGCAAAGCTACAAAACTCTGATCAGAATCTTAGCAGGGGGGCTGTTAAAGCCTGTGTAAGGTCTGTCCAGCTTTTCTGAAGAAAAAGTCTTTTTAAACTTAACGACAGATATTTTATGAGCCCTTTTAATGGCAACATGCAGAGTCTTCACCCAGTTCAAAACCTGTTAAGTTAGTTTAAACTACAACTGCATGCTGTATTTGAGATATTAACCTGTTAATAGTTGCTATAGTGTAAATATTAGCTATAAAATAACATTGAGAATCGTTTAACATTTACCATGGTTAATAGCCAAAAGATGAACCTAAAATATGTTGCCTTGTAACACAGTATATATTTTCAAGCAGTACAACAAATACTACATAGCTTATACATAAACCTTTAATATTTTACCATTAAATACAGAAAAGACATAATCATTATGGGCGTAACTAAATACTTTTTATAAAAAAGGACAATATAAAGTGAACTCATGTAGACTTATAGACAAATCCTGTTCTTTTTATCAGTACCAGCTTAAGGTTTGAAATTCTGATATACAATAAAACCAGAAGACCACAAAGAAGAGACCTTGTCTTTGTGGTCTGATTTAATTTAATGTCATTATCAGAACTAGATTTAGTCAGTACGACGTTATAAAAGCTAAGTTGTGGCATCTGTACCTTCAAACAAATCTAAACAATGAAGACACCCCTTTCTGGAACATAAGGGTAAATAAGACCTTGCTAGCTGTGGCAGCTAAAATGATGCAGAAAAGCTGTGAACTATTACATTATTATGCTCTTTCATTTCTGCTTTCATCACTGGCACAAGTAGAGATGTATAGGGCATGACGTCAACCCCAAGTAACACTTGAAAGAGGCTACATGAAATGCTGTGAAATGCTGTACAGGATGCATTTAAAATCATGAAAAGGACAGTTGACAAAATGTCCATACATTTTATGGAGTAAGGCTTTCCTTCTATCCTTTCCCAGAGGAGCACTGAGTGAGCTGAATGATGAGTAAGGTTCATACAGGGAGGAATTTCTTCATTTTTCCCTTTGGGTTTCAGCTGACGGGCCATCCAAAGACCGCTGGGATTACACAGTGACAGTGGAAGAATACGGCAGTACTTCAAGTGGAATCAGGGTTTCGCTGTGGATGTATTTTAACTGTTACACAGTCTGCAACATAGAATCATCTCTGTGTGTTCAGCAGTCTCTAAACTCTGAGCACTTTAACTGGAAAGATGAATCACTGAATTGTTGGTCTCCATCAATCCCATCTTGTCTAACATCCCCTACTCTTTCACTCTCACCCATCTGTCTCCTCTAATTTGTGGGGAATCCAAGCAGGGTACAAAAAGCTCCTGACATGGCTCTTGTTTTCTCGCATCCTGCGCTTTTGCACTGTCACATTCCTCTTGTGTTGTTTCCCCTTTTCCTTTCTCCACTCTAATCTGCATAGTTGCAGCGACGGCGTGTGCAGTGTGGCGTACATTCCCTGCTGCTCACCTTCTTCCGCTACTTTTGCTTTTTCTCACGTTTTCAAACTACTATTGCCACCCAGTGGTGAGGAAGATAAAACCAAAAATTACACAGAGTAAATCATCAAAACGATTTGGAAACATTAAAATTACATTTCATTGTATTGCATAGGAGAAGAAATCTGCCCCCCTGCTTTACTCCAGATAGTTAAATGGCAATCACTCTACAAATATGCATATGCTTTTGCCACATTCACATTATTCCAAGTGAGTTTTGATGTGACATTTACATAAGAGATGTCTTCACCATAAATAGTCTTGCATGAAGGCTTGAGTAACTCTCTCCATCCCCTGCAGACACATTATTAAATCAAGTACTAATAAAAACGTAGAGAGTAACTTTCAATAACTGCCTTGATTTTTTATACCATCCCTTTTATTGCTTTAATCTTCATATCAGCCAGATGTTTCACTTACTTTGACAGCAGACCACCAAAGTTCAAGCTCAATTAAAGGTCTGACTACAGTAATATAACAAAAAATATTATAGTGTTTACTTTTTGCAGTTTTATTACTTTCTGCATTCTACACCACACTGCAGCAAAATGAACAGAAGCTGATGTAAGTCACATACCCAAACTCTGCATTCCATAAGTATGGGCACGGCCATGTAAGCAGGCCTTAATTTGTGCTGAAGCACGCCTGCTCCTGGCCCTTCCAGATTTTGACTGGCACCTGTTTGATTGGATCCAGCACCACACTATATCAACTGGTCTGGCACTTTTATTTATTTATTTTCCCATTTAAGTTAGCCAGGCAAGTGTTTGTGCTGTGAAATCGTGATACCAGTATGGCTAAATAAGGAGGTGCGTGAATAGATGCGGCGCTGTCCATGGTTCTGAAATCGAGTAAATAAGATTGTTAAACACAGAGACAAACATAACACTCTGCTTAACCACTAAGTTAGCCTGCTTGCCTTTTGACATTGAGAATAAAAGTTTCAGCCCTAATCTTTTTTTTTCTTTGTGGTAGCAGCTCACTGACAGAAAGGAAGTGATAGGAAAATATAGATAAAATGAAGGAGAGCGATAAGAAATACCAGAGTTGCCAGCAAACCATTAACAGCTGTTCACATATACCCGCATATTTTGAGTGAATAGTGAAAATGCTGTGATTATTGCTTTGTAAATAAATAGTGTTTTGGTTCAAGTTCTTCATTTTTGTTTAGCTTAAAATCAGCTCATCCTGGTTGGAAGCATGTACACTAACAGAATCCAAAGTTACAGAATATAACTATCTACTACTTCTTAACCTAAGCTATTGCTATCCTTAAGCAAACACGTTCCAAAGTGTCACAGCACAACAGTACTTCACCAGTTATTACTGGATACTACCTGATATTAACCATCAAATTAATTAAACAATAAATAAAATCTAACACTGTTTTACTTATAATTCTCTAGTCAAGTCAGAATTATTCATATTGTGCCAAATCACAAGATAAGATATTGGAGGCCAATTTGCAAGTTTACGATTCTCAGGCAATTTACTGGTATTCAACAACTAAAAGCAAACACATTCTTTCTACAGGCAGAAACTCTGGAGCAGAACGAGCCTCAGAGATGGCCGTCCTTTTAACACAACTGATCAGTTTGAGGGAGAGAGATATTAAAGTTTATTATTGCTTTATTGTAGTTTATTATTACAATAATTATCTGCCAATGGAACTGAAACAGAAAGTTGGTTCCACAGGAGAGAAGCTTCACAAATGAAAGCACTGGCTTTCATTTTGTATTTGGAGACTTCAGGAACCACAAGTAAGTCTGCATCTTGTGACTGCAACATTCTGGCAGAATAATGGGGTGCTATGAGCTCTTTATGATATGGTGGTGTCAGACCAATAAGAGTTTTTTAGGTAAAGAGAAAAACAGTGCAGCACTGTAGCCAGTGCATTATATGATCTGTAATCCCAGTTCTTGCCAGTACTCATGCTGCAGCATTCTAAATCAGTTGTAGAGTCTTTAGAGATTTATTTGGGCAGCCAGATAACAAAGATTTGCAATTATCCAGCCAGGAAGAAACAAAAGCATTGATCTGTTACTCACATCTTTTTGAGATGGGATATGCTTAATTTTTGCAATGAACATCCACATATTCACCATGGAGAAATATACCCTGGACCATGTATATATAAGCTTTTTTTGGCAGCTATAAAACTCTCCCTTGTTTCCATTTTGGTGGACCGTATCACAGATTTACTCACAGCAGATAAGAAAAAGGTTCATGCCATCAGAAATAAAGTCAATGTGTGGGCAGCAGCTTTCGAGAACTGTTTTGCGAGCAAGTACTGGGAGGTGTTAATAGATGCTGCCACTCAGGAGAACCAGATCAGTCTTGAGGGATATACATCAACTGTGACAATATGCATCAACAAAAAGAGTTAATGAGGTTGCTATCAAGAAGAAAATCAAATAATTTCTCATTTAAAAAGCCTTGAGGAACACAGAGATGAGGGCTCTATCAAGAGAAAAATGGCTGCCTTTTGGTAAAGTGACAAGAAGTAATACAATGTTGCCAGAGACTTAATGCTGCCAAGACTGAAGGCTGGCATTGAGGTGGCAAACCAGACTAGAGAGACATCAACATCAGTCACACCAAAGATATATGGCACTCATTTAAGAATAAAGTTGGACTCATTGGCAGATAGGTTCAGCCCATTTTTTGATGTCTTTGATGTCTTCAACAAAGAGTAAAGTCTTCTCGACTCTAAAAAAGGAGCAGCCACTCTCAGTAACTACACTGGATGTAAGATGTACCCTGCTTCCATCATAGTAACTCCATCTAAAAAGTTTTCCCAGACTGGTCTAAATGAGTTTGGCCCTGTGGCACTTTCTGATCAAATGCTTTGAAAAACCTGGTTCTCCAGCACATGGAGAACAAAGTCACAACCAGCCTGAACTCAACTAGTTTCTGATAGTTTGTTCTCAGAACTAAGAGACCTTACAATACCTTCATCGGGATGCTGTTTGTTAATTTTTTATAGTAATTTTATTACTGTGTCACAATGTTTGATCCCCCCATGAAGCCAATTGGAAAACTTAGCACCTTGGGCTTCAGTCAGGCTGCTAGCTACTGGATCTGCAGAGTATATACATAGCACTGCTGCCTTTACATCTAAGGCTGTTAGGGATATTTTAAAGGTCACTACCAGAGTGGGGTAGTGATATGGATGTAGAATTTGGACCACTTAGAGCTTTTGAAAACAATAAATTGAGCTTAAAGTCGGTTCTGAAGTTGACAGGTAGCCAGTGCAGGGATTTTTTTAGTTAGTGCATCGACCACTCTCTTTCAATAAGGACACCAAAAAGTGGAACTAGTCAATTCAGGTAATTAAACATGGATTAATGTCTCCATGTTGGCTTGTAAAACCAACAGTCACAGTCTGGCAGAGTTCTAATGATGATTAATGCATTCTGAGTTATGTTGTTACCACAAGGCTAGAAACAATCAGAATCAGAGATAACTCCTTTATTACTTGTACCCATGTATTTGTTTATTTTACCTCTGTCCTCTCTGTACTCTAGGATTGAATAAGTTTTGCCCTAAGATTAGCTTTATGTGCTTCATGACCAATTACCTGGTCCCCGCATAAATCCTTAGTGAGCTTTTAAAATTCTCTGTGATCCAAACCTTGTTTTAAAAAATGCAACTAATAGTGGCATCTATTTGAGCCATCAGGAGAGAATTTTTATCGTGTCCTCCGAGGCTGTACAATTTAACCCTTTTATCCAATAACTTTCAGACAAGCATCCATGCCTCTCAAAAAAAAAAAAAAAAAGAGTTGAACAAGATTTAGACTACTTGAAAAAACAGGCCGGTCACTGTCTATCTTGTTACAGGATCAAGTGATCTACTGTGTCGAAAACGGAAATTAAGTTAAATAACATCAGTTCATGTGATAATTTAACAGATTTTACATTATAACCTTAAATACATTTTAACTGATTACTTATTAATAACTACAGACCAGTGTCCAATTTGCCGAACACATTTAACTTTGGGAATCTTTATAACAGTAATAGGCTGACCAGTGTCTCCTGTAAGAGGAAAATTGGAGAGATTCAGGCAAACATGTATGAGCCTTATTCAGAGGCAGACTCTGATGTTGTAATCTGTTGTGCACCATAATAAGTGACAAGCAGTTGCATCATGGTGGTGAGTAGAACAAATAAAAGATGCTTACCACTCTGTTTGTTAGCTTGTATCTGAAAGTGGCTGGTACTGCTAAGGGTGACACTATACTGACAAATCCACTCTGCAAAGAAGATTTTGTACCATAGAGGTTTCTTAGCCTGTGAAGGGCTTTCAGATTTACAAAGTACAACATCTAGATTGTATGGGATAAGTTGGAATCCCAGATTTCAGTGAATTGCACATACATCTCTCTGTTCACTGGCAGAATTTAAGGAACAAAACAAACAAACAAGCAAAAAACCCTTTACCCTTGGCAAACTATATACACTTTAAGGCCAAGGTAGTCAAGATCATACATTTTAGAACACTTATGGGTCTAATGATTGTCTATGAGCAAAAATAATTGAGAGTGTGTCTCAAAAAGGAGACAGAGAGAAAGAAAGAAAAGACAGTCAAAGTCTGGGCTGGCTGTAAATTACCACACACAGTAGAGGAGGGCTGCTAAAAATGATGGAATGATATTCAAAATATATGTTTTTCATTAAATATAATGTCTCTAAAGCCAAGTGATGCTGAGAAAATGGCTGCTCCCCTACATTTTTTACCTTTCCTGGAGGGATATCACTGAGCTGTGTCTTGGTTAAAAACCTGCAGTCAATATTACTATCTAAAATCAGGCCATTAATAAGAAAAATGATCTAACATAAAAATGGCCTTTTTCAGGCTCACAGGCAAAATTCTTTTAAGTGGTGGATTAGCAGATGGTGGTTTATGTGTGCATAGAGATCTTAGATGAAAAAAAACTCATGCCAGAAGTTAGTTGGTGTTATATCTGGTATTGATTACTTCAGGAGTTATTGAGCTTGGGGTGTCACTGCAAGGCAAGGCTCACTGCAGCAGGAACTAGTCGTAATATGAAAGGTGGTGAATAATGCATCTGGCTCATTAGAGGAAGAAATAATGGGCCTAGATGAGTTGAGGATTTTTTTTTTTTTGACTTTCACTTACTGAAAGTGCAAGGTCACTTCAGTGTTTGTTGATAAAAGGAATGAGTTGTCCTGGGCAGGACGGATGGCTCCTGTTTAAAAAGCAAAGGTCTATTTAAAAAGGCAGAAAAACTGTGGTGGCTGACCTATATGTCACTAAAATTCAGATGGGGATTTGAATGCAAATGACTAAATGTTCCCTTGTGTCACACTAACAGTCCACGAGCGACTCAAAGTCCTCCACTAAGATTTTAAACTGTTGAGTTTTAATCATTTGTTCCACCCTCAATACCTGCTGTAGCAGGGTTGGTCCCTCAATTAGTCTGCAGAGCAGTAGGTGTTATGTCCCCCACAACAGAAGATCAGTATGAAGATTTGGTTGCAACATTTTGGACATAGAGGTGTCAACAACAAGCAACAAGGGTGAGTGGTGTGGCTGTGTGTGTCACTGCCATCAGGGCCTGAGCACCTCCCCAGGTGCTCAGGCCGATGGCAGTGACTACGGTACAGGGAGAGCAGTTGTAGGGGAGTTGAGAGGGACAGCAGCTGCTGATCCTTAGACAGCCCCCCAGCAGGGCGGTCTGGTCAGGCAACAATCCAACCACAAGAACAGAGCTGGACCTTGGTGGCTCCAGAAACATAGTGTGGCAGGTTAAGAGCAAGGTTTGCTGATATTGAATTCTTAATCCCTCAGTTGTCTGAAAGCTTGTGTGTCTCAAACACACGCAATAAGGACAAAATAACACTGATGTTTGAAGACGAATATTAACTGCTGTCAGCTCCTCTCATTTGTTTTTGGCACACATACTTGAGGGCTGTACTTCAAAACAAGTTCGAACCAAGCTTTCTTTGTTTGAGCTAGCTTGACAAAACCTAAAGCCCCAGTGAGAGATAACGGGTAAAACAATGGAATTCGTTTCTGAGCAGTTTGGTGCCCCCGCAACATTACTTGAATTCTTCCTGATGTGTTCAAGTTTGAACGAGGCCTGCACACAACTCAGAAAAGCAATAGTATTTTGACGGAAACACAGCTCAGCACACCAAGCTTAAACAACCTAAACTAGAGAGACACTCAGTTATGACATGTTACCAAACAGGCAGATTTGGCTTCAAAAACAGATATTGTTTCCGACACAGCTAAACATCCAGCTAGAGCCACAACACATGACAAGTAATTAAGCAAGCAGCTACTTAGTGTTCAACAGCAATACGTCCAGTTTTCTGTCTGTCAGTAGCCTTTACTTTAGCGTAGCTGTCACCAACAACTATATGCCAGTCTGGGAAAACTCCTGCCAGCCTTGCCGGCAGGATAAAGCCAACACTTCTGCATAACCAAGCTGCAGCTGTGGTACACAGTAGCAAGTGCTGATGCTTTCAGGAACCTCCATGAGTCAAAGAATTGAGGCAGAGCACTGGAAGGACATTATAGGAAAAGTCAGCAGGCATTTTTCTTCATAAAATTTGACCCAGTTTCACCAAAATTACTGTTTTGTACTGCATCGTAAAGTTTTGGTCCAAAACTGTGGTCTGCGGCTCAAAGTTACAGAGCACAGTAACAAGCTACTGGAAGGCTTAGTAGCTAAGGCAGAGAGACCAGTCAACCTGTTACACCACACCCAAACATTAAAATGATTTTGAAACTATTATTTTAAGGTGAAAAAAAATACATAGTGTTGCTTTAACTTGCTTTACTGACTATGATTTTTTTCTAAGGGAAGGTTAGGGTTAGTTTATGTGTTGACTGATTGTGCTGACCTCTGCCTACAAGAATAAAAAAAGAAATATATTTTATTATAATATATTTTAATTTTTTTTATCTCAGTGCCATCATTTTTTTTCCAATGTGCAATATTCACATTCTTACTCACTTATTTAACTGTATATAAATAACAATAGATGAATCCATTTTCAAATCAATGTTCTACTGCTTGTATTATCACAGTTTAAAATGGAGTAAAACGGCAATCACCCGGAAGCAGTGTTTTGCTGGTGCTGCCATTGTTTGTAGTCTCGGAGATTTTAGATTATGTAAGACAGTCATCATGTTCCTCTGACACTGTAATGAAAACTCATCACTTTGATCTATTTTCCTCTGACTCTAACTTGCTGAGCCCTGGGGCCTGCAGCAATCAAAGCTCTTGAATTCAAAATGAAGTTATGGGTTTTACACACCTTTTAACTCTGAACAAAATGAGCATGACTGGTTAACGATGAACCAGAAACTCAGTGTGTATGCTGTGAAAGATACTTCCAACAGCAGTCGAATCATAAGTTTGACTAAGCAGAGGGTTTGTTACCACCTGGAGACTTTGATCATATGTATTAATTGTGACTGTGGCCCAGAATGACCTTTTTCTAGATTTTCAGATGAGATCATAACTTAGAGAACCAACTTGTGATACGTGGTAGATTTTTTGAAAACATAAAAAAAAAAACAATAACAGTGCAAATGTTCTAAGAATTGCATTCCTGTCTTCAAACTAACCATACAACCTTAAGTCCCCAGAGGTTGTGGCACTGTGTAAAACATGAAAAACAACAGAATTTTCTAATTTACCAAAACTTTTTGAAATTAACTTCATTTAAATCTGCAAAGAAAAATCTATTTTATTGTTCCCCTTATCAACCTCATTGATATTTGTAAATATATTGTTATCCTAAATTTGATGATAGAACAGTGTTTCTAAAAAAGTGCTATTGCACCAAGCAGAAGTCAGAAATCCAGGATAAATGCAAGCAAAGGTTGAACTTGTTGAATCAGTGATTCTGAATAAATCCATTGCATGTTTGCAAGGTAGGGAAGATGTAATGATTACAGCACACCTGGTCTAAAAGATTCAGTTTTCATGCCTTTTTTAAATTAATGATGAGGTAGATCACAGATTTACTGATGCAGGAATGGGAAGACATATTCTGCTCACACCACTTCAAAAAAGCAGCTGCTTCTAATGGACACTTCTCAGGAAGTAAAAAAAAAAATAGGAACTAGAGCTGCAATAATTAACAGAGAGAAAAAGCTTGATTGACTGAATTCTGAAGTGGTCCACATTGTACACATAACGACCACTGCTTGACAGAAATTGTCAGGATAACAAGTCAATTTCACAATTATAAAGTTGTACACTTTGCCTGTTGTACACTTATTATTATTATTATTATTATTATTATTATTATTATTATTATTATTATTATTATTATTATTATTATTATTATTATTACTATTGTTACTAACAATCTTGTACTGTTCATTTTTACTGTAGCAAATTCTTCTGTAGCCAGAGACAGTGATGAAGATGTGTGGTATTGATCATTTGTGGGATGGTGAGAGTGTGGCTTCATGGTGCAGGAATGAATGCATTTTGGGACTCAGCAGTCTGCTCAGTTAAAAATGTATCACCAGAAATCAATACCTCTCATGCAGGTAGTTGTCTGGAAATGCCAAGTCCAATCCGTCTCAAAACACTCTCTCACATCAGAAAAAGTCCTAATGACTATCATTGCTTGTTCATCTTACATGTTTTCCAAAAAACGGTACACTGTTGAGAAGGAAAAAAAAAAACATGTGAATCCACTTCTAATCATTTCAAAAACTGCAATAAACCTGAATGCAAGGAAAGCATTCCTCATAACACAACATATCAGTAGACCAGTAAGACTTTAACAGTAACAGAAGGCTGAGTTAACAAAATGACAATGTATCTGCAGTATTTTAATGCAGGCTACTACAAAAACAGGCAAAGAAAATTCAGAACAACATTTCCTGTTAAAAAAAAAAAAATAGTCTTGATAAAGCCAAGCTCATGATAAGGTTTAGATTGAAATTTTCCCTGGCTGTATGTTCCCTTTATTTTAATACAGGCATTTTATGTGGTCTGGACACTTCTTGCTGGGGTTTAAAGTGAGAGCATAAAAATTAATGGGCAGACGTACTCAATATCTGTCTCTTGTATAAAAAAGACAGAATTTCAGATTAGTGTGTACATTTAAAGTGGAATAAAAGCAGACCCCAGTCACTTCCTGTTGACATTCCCAAACTTTTAAAAGCTTTTTCACTTTGCACTAATCAACCAACTAATCAGTACCTTGTGCAATCACTTACTTGGTCTGCTGCATTGTAAGACTACAATCATGACAAACCATTCTTGACAAAAACCTCTGACCAATATAGATGAGTCCAATGATGCTTTCACAACCTAACCACAAACATCAAGGTGTCCTGCAGTGGACTTAACAAGAAAAAAGAATTTAGCCTATCTTTTTCAATCAGAGTTATCTAAACTCCTTTTGCAAAGAAAACCATTAAGACAAATGAGATCACAATTAAGACAATTACCGCTAACGATTTACGCTAATGATTGCTAACAGGGCTTCAGACAAGCAACACTGCAGCTGCTGCAGAAGAGGAGAGTGCAGAGAATAAAATAGCTAAGGAAGGATGTGGGAGTATAATGACTTTTGCATAGTCCATCATATCTTTACTGCTGACTTGCACAATGTGTCCTGACATAAGAATATACTGAAAAGCCAATTAGAGCATGTGTTTGGCAAACTGGAAATATATTATATGTGGTATTAAAGCAACATTATGCAAAAAATTATAACTTGCTATCTGTGCAATTTAGTGCCTACATAGGCAGTGAGTGCAATACCACTGTCATAAATATAAACCACAGGTTTCTTTAACACTATTGTAAGATGTAAGATGTGATGCTCACTACAAACAAAACCTTGCAGTGTCATAATCATGTCTTCAAAAAACTTGCATCTTGACTTAACGTCCCCTGCATTCTTAAACATTATATTTCCCGTGGCAATTAACTGTGGCATGGCAAAATAATGTAAACTTACCCAGAGACAATACACAGCTAACATCTGGCTATTAGATTTTATAGCTTATGGCTGAAGGCAAGTAGGTCAACAACCATGGGAACACAACCCAACATCAGGAAAGTGCAACAACACATTAACTTAGCGAGTCAGCTGTTGTTAGTTCCTAGTCCAATGGCTAAAAGTCTGGATATTTCTTGGCCTCTGGTATGAAAACTTCTTATAACTGCAATAGTCCAAAGTTTCTGTGAATAGCTTCTTAAAGACAACCACTTCCTATTGATGCAATTACTCAGCTAGCTTTACAGCTAACACAGTTAATAAAAGGCTACAGTGGCAGCAGTTGTAGTTTAATTAGGATAGTTACTGGTGTGTGAGACAAAGTGTTTTGCTCTGCAACCCCAGGTCACTTACTGCAGTAACTAGTGATCAGGGTGCAGTAAGTGGCATAGAGACATCATTCACCAAACTATACGTGTCAAGGTACCATCTGAATGATTTTAAAGCTGTTATTTTCAAGCTCAATTCTCGCACAATCCTGCTTTGAATGACTTTTTCCTTTTGCTCTAATATTCAT
>JAQNCA010000032.1:2714263-2724595 GCA_029783725.1 Acanthurus tractus
TGTCATTTTGAAATTAATGAGAAGTGAACGCAATTGAAAAATACAAAAAAAAGCTAGTACTTCAGTATAACTAAAATCTTTTTCCTCTTTTGGTCGGAGGACTATCAAAACCACCACGACTGCGCCGGCCACGGGAGGATTCAGGAGCTAGCGGAGCAGTGGCTTGAGTGCATCTGGAAGGAGGACTGATAACTGGGGGAGGTTGAGGTGGTGGTGGAGGAGGAGGAGGAGGCAGGGTACCGGCGTGTGCAGGAGGGGATGCTGGCACGTGCCTGCGGTCGACATCTGCAAGCCTCTCCAGCCTGGCTGCGATGACTTCAAGCGGCCGGAGCTGTGCTGTAATCTGGCCCAGGTGAGTATTAAGCCACTGGACGCTCCACCACAGGCCACGCAGTTCTGTCTGGAGCATACTGAACCCAGCTTCCTGAAGCTCAAGGAAAGGCTGGTCCTGTTGCTTTAAGCTCCTGCAGCGTGGTCTGGATCGGCTCACCTCTCCTGTCGACCGCCAAGAGAAACCAGTACCCTGTCTCCCACTGGTTCCCTCCCCGGGATCTTCAGCCAGAGGAGCTGCGTAGCAAAAAAGAGGCCTGTTAATTATAGACACTTTTCCTTTTTATCTTTAATGTGGGCTACACATTTGTTATGTAAAATGCATAGTTTTCGAAATGAGTGGAAATAAAAAAACGCTGCTCTGAACCCTTAAATTGCCTGAATATTTTTTCCCATTTATATAGTATTGAGCACGTGTATGTTTTTAAGACCATCTGGGTTAGGGGGTGATTCAAAATTGCTACTAAAGTGGCAGTAAAATGCTCACGAATTTGAATTTAGGCCTTTGCATAAATCAAATCATGCAAGAATGTTTAAATAAGGGACAATGCATTTGGTGCCAATTGCTTTTCACTCTTTGAAAGTGGGTCCTTCAAAAAAGTTTTTTAAACCGGGATTTAGACGTTACGTTAACATCTTTACACATGACACCTGTCTGGCTTGAACTTAGATTTATTTATTTATTTGAAATTATTTTATTACCTTCGATGCCAACCTGTAGCCCCCCAAATCCCTCGATGCTCTGTGGCGTCAGGGTAGAGGCAGCGATGTCCTCTGCTGGCGTATTGTCCTCCTCCCGTGGCCCGGGAATGCTGTCTGTTTACGCCGTCTTTTTGCTTACCCCGTCTTCTGACATCGTTATAACGCCTTCTGCATTGTATGGCTGTTCTGGTGATGCCAGAAGACGAGGTAATGATCACCGCAACCTCAGACCATGTTTTCTTCACTTCAGCTGTCTTTGGTGGAACCTTTCTGTCTCCATACAACACCCGCTCTCGGGCCTTGACCTCCCGAACCAAGAGATCCGCTGCTGAATCGCTTTTCTTTACCTAAAGCTGGTAATTCAGCCATGTCCACCTGTAGAATACCAATGCCTGCCCACTGGTGCATGGCGTAACCAGTCTTTATTGTCTTTATTATTCAATTGATGATATGATTCTACACAGCTGATAGGACTACCGGCTGTGCGCCAGTGGCGCATTGGGCGGAGCAGAGCAGGATTCCTCTGCTGCTCGTGGATCAAGGTGGCAAAGGTTGACCTGGAAACTCCCCTGAATTAATTTGAAACTTTCCCTGCCCAATGCGCCACTGGAGAAAGGAGGAATCTGTATGACAGGGCCCCAGGTTATGACTGGTCTAAACTCTTGGCGCATTTGTGCGCCGGGCGTAAGATAGCAAACTCGCCAGGACACACCTCCATTCTGCCTTCATTCTCAGACCTCCGCCTCTCGGCGCACAGACCCGGTGCAAGTGTATTTACTAACTTACACTTGTGGCAAAAATGACATTTGTGCCAGTTGTAAGACAGCAATGACACCTGCGTCACTGGCGCACTGCGTTTGCGCCAGGTGTACGATAGGGCCCTAATAGTCTGTTTAAACCCCACAACATCTGAAATGGAGTATTAATTTTGTCAAGAATTTTTAACTTAGGTTTTGTCTTCTATTTAGTTAAAGTCAAATTTAAGTCTTTACGTTTTGTCTAAGATTCAAGATTAAGTCAATGGAACTCCATTTTAATTTTAGTATAATTTTAGTTTCTTTTAATTTTAGGCAAAGTTTTAGTCACATCAGAAAGATTATGATGTTGAGAAACTCAACATCATAATGGATATTGCAGCAGGATATTTCTCCTGCCTTCAAGGTTTCCAATGAGAACTGAGCATACTTTCAACTATGTGTTTAGTCATCTAGACCGACAATAAGTTCTGGCTTACTGTACCTCTTTCATATGTTATGTTACAGATAATCAACAAGTAGGTGTGCATTTAATGGTTTTGATGCATGATGTGGAGGGGGAGAACATGGAAGTGAAGAGTTACCTCTACAAAGTGCATGTAATCTTGTGAAGACAGACCTATCCACAGCACAGGAGAAAGGTGTGGCTCTACCCACTGTCATTCTGCTTAAGGGGAAAAAATGCTATGTCTTATTTGCATTTCTTTGAACCATTCACAATAGTCTTGGGTGGCACTAAGCCAAGGAAGTGACAGTGTCCTTTCAAAATAGTCTAATGTCCACTAAATAAATGCCACATAAAACAGTGAAAGATGTATGTCGACTATGTTAAACAATTTTTAGTGATTAAAAAAAAACTAGGGCTGTTGAAGCTAACGTGTTAACTCAAACTCCTTTTCAACTTTCTTTATTTTTTATTTTATTTTCCACACATACCACAGACCACAATGCAGGGTGTCCATGGTAGCTTGGTGGTGTCCAGATCAGTGGCAATGGTGGTGTCATCAACATTTAGGAACATCTTGTCTTCTTGCTCATTGAAAAGGGCAAGACGCATCAGTACAGCTGCACAAGTTGCATCACCTCCTGCCATGGCTTGGCTCAATATAGTTCCTGTTTTGCTGGTACGCTCGGTTTCAACAAACTGAAAATACTGCAAGATTCTTCTGAACTTGGTGGCTGTGGACTCCTCAAAGCTCATCAACTTGGACACCTGTTAGTTCTCTGAAATGAAGTCTCATTTCAGTTTCCAGGCAGAGGAATGGCCATTCTTTGAGGATTTCATCCATCCCCTTCACTCCTGAAAGTACCTCTGTGAGGGAAACGTCTCAATCATCAGTCTTTCTTTTGTCTTTGTATCTATTTCTTTGTTTTTGAACATCTTCTGTAGCTCTTCTTGCTTTTGCTTTTGCAATTGTTTTGTTTTGCCAGCAGGAAGCTCTGGCTCAGGGTTAATGCAGCCATATGTGTCTCTGCACACTTTCTTTGCTTTGTCAGGTCTGTCACTTTCAGAAAGCCTTTTCTTGGCAGCAGGAACTTGGAGCCGTCGGTAGTTATCTATCCGAGATATGAATTGCTTCACAAGCGAGTCATACCCAGTGCCCACAACCTGGCCGTCAATCTCATCTCGGAAGGATTTTGGGTAGCGGATTACCATCTTCCTTGCTATTTCAGTGATGTGCCTCTTTCCTGGTTTAATGCTCAAAGTCAGTATTTCAGCAGCCACAATCCTAATAATCTCCCTTCTCTCGGCTGCAGATGGCCTCTTCTCATCATCCAGTACCTTAATTGTATTTGAGGGAATCTTACTCCAGGGTACATTAAAGTTGTAATGCCAGCTACTGTCTTCTCTGACGAAAGGTGTCATTAGGACCCACTCTCTGATGTGGTAGGTGAGGCTTGACTTCTCATGGCTATCACTGAAGCTGGGCCTCTTGTGGCAGTGGGCTTTGGCGTGAAGTGAATGCTGGTGATGTTATCGTCAGTGTCACTCATGAAAGATTCTTCGCCAATGCTTGCCTCTTCAATGTGGGTACTAAGTAGTGAGGAGGAATGATCTGCTCTTTTCTCTGAGGGTGAAATAATAAAAGGACACATTCATGTCAGTCAATATCATATTCAATTTTCACTTTTTTATGTCTTTATACCTAAAAAGGTCTTTGCCAGCCTTTGCCACCTTTGTCGCAAAAATTTCCAGGGAAAACAATGATAAGTATAAGAAAGACGTCATGCATGCTGCTTAGAACTGTATATTGTATATAAAGCTGAATATTTATCAGCTGCTCACGGCAATTATTTTACTTATGTTTGATGCAGGCCATAACTTTTCTGACTTCTACTGGCTTCAGGAATGCTGAAAGCTCATTTGCCTCTGCATATTTCAGGTCCTCAGATGAACAGACTCCAAGGTTTTTGATCACCTCCGCTACTCGCTGTATAGAATCCTCTTGGTGGAAGACAGAACTGAGGGATGAGGTTAGGTCGCTCACCCAATCATCCATGACTGCAATCTGTAGAAGCTTGCGTAAATTAGCTCAGTCAGAAGTTATAAAACACTACAAAATGGAACTATAGCACAAACAACAGCACTGTTGCATTTGTGTCTTTCAAATAAAAGACCATTTTTCCAATAATATGTTTTCATAATTCAACTTTTGTACAAAATATCATTATGATATTGTATTGGTATTGTATTGTTAACATGAACCCAATATTGTGTATTCTGAGCTGAGAGCTTATTACTAAATAATATATCTAATAATACACTGTATAGTTTCTAAATAAAATACTGTTATGCTTGTTCACAAATATTACCAGAACTAAAGTTTACAGAACTCCCAGGTTTCAGAACAATGTTGTGGAAAACATTATAAAACAGAATAGGAAAATAAAAGCTAAAAACAGCAGGCCACTACCCTCTCAGCTCAACTGCTCTCCACCTGTTTCAGGGGTTGAAAGTACAAATTATGACCTCATCATGATAGTAAAACAGACAAGATTGACACCTGGGGACCTCTGGAGAACTGTTTTTGAATAAATAATTGATATTGAAAATTTACACCTGAATACATTAAATAAAAAGGTTTTAGAATGAATAGTGGTGTGTACCTCATTTGTAATTAAGTTTCTCACCCCAGTTTAATTGAAACAGTGAAAATCTGTAGATGTATCTATCCTGAATTTCTTATTTCAGTTTAATTAGAATGTTTTACTTTAATACTACAGTTTTTTGTTTGGCAGCCGTTGCTGCCAGTCATTTGACTGTTTTTAAAAATGGTATTTAAGGTTTATTGAAGGTGTTTAATGGTAATTATTGAGTAAAAAAGTCTGTAAAATAATGGTATTTTTCTGCATAACTCTTAGCATTGTTACTTTATTGAAGGTGTTTGATGGTAATAATTTAGGAAAAATTGGCAAAATAACAGTATTTTTCTGCAGAACTCCTAGCTTTGTAACTTTATTAAAGGTGTTTTATCATAGTAATTTAGGAAAAATCTGTAAAATAATGGTATTTTTCTAAAGAACTCTTCTCTGCAGAACTCACCCTCATTGCCTCAGTGTGATCCCTGCTCCCAGCCATGACCCATTCTTTTACTTTGAGACGCTCCATTAATTTAATTGTTGTCTTTTTCATTGGCATGGATGCAGGATAAACACTGTTGACGAAGCATATATATGTGCATATTTAAGTATTTTGCTATTCAGTCTCTCTTTTCACTCTCTTTCAAGTAGTTCAGGTGAAGCTTTTTTTTGATAGAACTCCAAGTTTTAGTACCATCATCTATGTGATGTATGGCCTCTTTTCTTTTGGTAATTAGGTCCAACAATTGTGATTCAGTGAAGCTGGCAATTCACATTAATAGCAGTGCATTAGCAGTCCACAGTAGCATAATTAGCTACACTTTGAAGGCAGCTATAATCGCAGAGCAGGAGCCCTTTGGTCGCCCTGCCAACATGCAGGGTTAGAAACACTGATTAAAAAAACTGTTGTGAAAGAAAGGAGATTTCTGGTGGATGACAGACTCAGGGAAATTTTTCTCTGATCAACATTGTTTCTTTCCACAATGGGTATTTGTGTGTGGGTGTTAATGTGTGACAACTCGGACAAATCAACTGTACTCTACCAGACCAGCATTAAATTGCAGACAACATTAGATACATGAGGCATAAACTGGAGCTAGAATTTTGTCTTTTTGTGGTTTCCACTAACCTGACACATCAGATGCAATGTTTCACATATTCACAAAATATATTTCATATGTACATCAGGGAAATAGCTCATAAACATCATCAGGAAGGAGTGGGTTGTTTCACAAAAAGTTTGAAGGTGATTGATCAAATCTTCTATCTGTTGCATTATTCTTGTTAAGAAAATCCTTCAGTGCTGTTTTTTGCTCTTTTTTTAAATGAAGAAATGTTGTCCACATCTGATATAATTGCCACCATTGCAGCATCCACACTACTCTCTTTGGCTGCCATTACTCACAAGCTTACAGTCACCTCTCACTCTCATCAAACTAAATCACACGTGTAGCTACCACCTCTTTCTCCTCAGAGGATGCTGATTGGTCTGGTCATATTCTGACTGGACAAAAATCCTGTTGGAGCATCTTCAAGATGGACCTCCGAGATTTCAGGCTTGAGATCTCAGCAGTCCTGCTGCCTTGCAAAGTTAGGTTTCTACAATACATATTCATTTTTATGTTTTTTTTTCATCTTTAAAGTATGTGAAAGTATACAACCTCATGTATTTCTCTACTAATAAATTCATCTGTACTACACAAAAGCTGTTATTAGGCTCCCATTATGTGCCGCTAGATAGTTATAAGTAAAGATAACCTTGATGTAGTTAAAGCAATTTTAATCAAATTCACTTCAAAGAGTAACACTTCAAAACCATTTTCATCTATTCATCAGGTTTAGTAACTATAAGTTGTGCAAGGCCATGTAGTGAGACACTGTGTCATTCACATGCGTTAGGGCCATTTACACAATGCGGCTTAGGCCATTTAATGAATAATTGGGAAGCAACATGCAAGGTTTCAATCCCACTGCTCTTCATTTGTGTTGTTGAGAAAAAAACTGCATTTTAATTAAGCATTAGTTTCCTAAGCTCAGTAACCTCAACATTGTTCTACCACCTGAATGCAGTATACAGGATGACTAAACTTTATTAGCTATTTCAACATTGAATATATGTCTGAGTGAACAAAATGTAGAGTTTATTTATCCACATTTCCAGTGCATCACTGCTTCACCTGACCTTGACATCCCCCAGAATCCTTGATACAGCAGTTTCCATAATACCAAGAGAAGAAGCATTAATAACATTAGCTACCTCTTTCCAAGCCAATTAACATCATCAGTCAGTGGAGGCCTGCTCTTAGTGCCATAAATTCAGTGATTACGAGCCTGAACCTCTGACCAGCATACCAGTTTTATCCTGCGTAAAATTTGACAGCAGTTACACAACTGACAAAATTCAGCAACACGGCAATTTTAAAGGGGGTAAGAGCAGCTGTTTTGATTCACCACACCTATATGCTCCCCCAGCTCACAAAACTTAAACCTATGCCTGTGTCATTTTGTTGTGGTTTACAATCCTCAATACTAATAATGGATTTCAAACAGTGTGTAGCTTCAGTCTCTAACAGATCAGCTTGCAAGATACTTCTTTCTCTGTGATTTTGGCTGCAGTGAATCAAAATATGTTTCAAAGACTCTGCCAATCAACAGCTGCACTTGCCTTTGCAGTACTTCACAACAATACCAGTCCATGTTGTAGAACACAATGATCCAGTCTGAGCCTAGTTATCACAGCTTCATCCTTTCTGCCTCCTTCTGACTTTTTTGAGAAATACATGTCTCGGTATCTCTTTTCCCAATTCTCTTTCTACACCTCTGTATTTCTCTGTTTGATTATATTCTTGCATTATTTGCTTCTGTACAGTATCTACCCAATTTATACCAGGGATCCCCCCTTCTCCTACCTTCGACTTTTAAAGTAACTATTATAAGATGTCACTTGTTTTTAATTTGGTTATAAAAATGGTAACGTTGTAATGTTGAAACCGTCCCATTCTCTCCCATCAATGGAAGCACAGAGTTATTACTTAGGTGTTAGCAGAGATTCCCACTGAGAGATCATTGAAAACCAAATTTAGAACCATTTTTGGTTTAGATGAATTTTTCCATTCTCTGTTATCAGTGTTTGTCTTCCTGTCCCTGTTTAACACCATGAGCTGGGATCCCCTCTGTGCTCCCTTAATCATACTTTCCCTTGAGAAAATGTTAGACCTCTGATCTCCCAGTCTCCAGCGCCATTAGCCTTTACTGGCTCCTGTTAACATTATTAGTGGAGATTCATTGTGAAGGTGGCCATAATCACAGACTGGAAGCACTGGCTCAATCTGTCAGTGGCTGGGGATGAAAACACAGAGGTGATTGAATATGCCATATATGGGAGGAGGAATAGGGTCAATGTTCTCATCCTTTACCGGGTGGCCTCTTCCATCAGACAGTAGCTCAGACCAGTGTAAATCAGTCCAATGTACTGTACATTATACTGCACAGGAAATAAAAAAATAAGGGAGTTAATGTACTTTTGTATTTTTCTTTTTTTAAATATGCAAACAATAAAGCTTATAGGGTTCAAATCCCTTGAATGTGAATAATGTATAAAATGTTGTCCACTGTCTTCTGGTGCAATTTATTATCACATTTCTTATGTATGATATGTAGCCATCTCCCTACCTGTAAGACAAAAAATGCAAGCAAAAACACTGATCCAAGCCTGTTCTGAACTGAAATATTGTCTATGCAGGCTGTATCCCTCACTCTTCTGCAGGCTATCCTTTCACCTCCATTGAAAAAACTCATTTAAATGCCTAATTTCCTCAATTGTTGCCCTTTTCCTCCTAATTTTCTTGAGAAAGTGGTATCAATGCACTGTGTTTTTGTGGTAAACAACTTTTTGGTCATTTTTAATCTGTTTTCTGCAGACTACACTCAATAGGGAGCATCACTGCTTACCACCCAAACAACATTGTGATGTTGTTAGACTCCTGAATAATTTGTGGTTGTTCTGCTTGATATGCAGTGCTGCATTTGATGGTATTGATCATGTACTAGATAGGCTTAGAATGTCTGGGTATCAGTTCTTATCTGATATTATATTACATTTATGTAAGACAGACTCTTGTCTAAAGACACTGACAATAAATAATTCATTATTTCTTTCTAGCCAAAAAGGTAAGGACATATTAAGAGCAGCAGTTCAAGCAATGGGGAGTTTTTTTGAAACAGAATGAAAATAAACACAGGCATGAATTTCTTTTTCTACTGATGTGCAATTAAACAAAACAAACCATGGTTGATTTTTTATGGTATTTTATTTTTACTTATACATTTATTTTATTACATTTTCATTTGATGCATTGTTAAGTAGAAGCCCTAGAATCCTCATAGCAGTGACTTTTGGCAGTTCCAAGGTCAAAGTAATCAATATTAAGGTCAAACTAGAGGTCATGTTGCTACTTCCTGACTTTAAAACAATGTGACTTTTATTACTTTGTATTCATAATTCAGTGCAGTTGTCAGTCTGTTCTATTTTCCTCTCTGTTTTACACTTTTGCAAAGTGCTGTTGTTTTGCAAAGTAATATAATTTAACTTCATTATTTAGACTTTTATTAAGACCTTTATCAGGCTTAGTTAATCTATCCATAATCGACATCATATTCTAACCCAACCTGTTTATTTTTTTTAAAAACACTTTGGAAAACATTCCAGTTGGGAAAATGTTGAGAAATGACTCAATCACTACGGGCAAACCTGCACATAATTTTCTCCACTTTTAGCAGATGTTATGACTGCTCTAATGCAGATATCCTCAGTGAGGATCAAATAAGATTTTCTTGTACACGAGGTGTTGTCCGAGAGTCCTGAGCATGACGCACCTGCACCTCTCACACAGGTTGACACTATGCCACTGGATGAGTGACAACTTGGTTAAGTGGTAAAGATGTGGTGTTGTCACGACTGACTAAGAAACAGAGAGTACATCTGCCTACAGTTTCCTCTCTGGAAGGTTAGACGAGTAGAGAGATGGACAGACAGATGGACTCATGAACTGTCAGCACAGTGTCCTCCAATCAGCTGACATCTGTATGAGTGACACCAATGCGCAGCAGTAGACTGGCTGACAGGTCGGTGTCAATCCAGTGACGAAGAGTAGTGAAGTCCAATGCAGGATCATAATGTCCTGATTTGTTACGTGGCCACAGGATTAATATTTAATGAGGATTTACCAAAGGACTCTCCTGATTGTTGTTTTCCATATTTCGGTATGTTGCTCAGTCTTATTCTGTTAAAGTTAATGGAGCTAACCTTTTATTTTCATTTGCGACATCACACCGACCTCTCTTAATACACATACAAAACCTCCAGATATATGATTGGCGCAGGATTTAGGACTGCAAGACATGAGGAAACAAGATGTACATTTTATTAAACCTCTTAATAAATCTCTAATCTGTGGCTGTTTAT
>JAQNCA010000032.1:2768649-2781338 GCA_029783725.1 Acanthurus tractus
CAGGAAAACACAGGAGAAAAAAGGGACAGGAGAGAGGGTACTGTGGCTTGTAATTATTGTGGAAGTCTGAACTGCATCAGGAAAAATTGTTCGTGCAGGAGAGAAGGACCTGCAGAAGGACATAGACCTTGGGGAGCTACACTGGCTGTCACTGAAGGAAGTAGAGAAAGATGGGATACTGAGATGAAGGAATTCAATTGCAAGGGCTGGATTCACAGCCTGCAGACACAGGGATGAGAAGAAAATGAAATAAGACAGTCTTACCCGACATAGAAGGAGCAGAATTGAGGGAAATACGATCTAGTAACCAACAGTTTGGTGTGTGGTTGAAGCAGGCTGCCTGGTGCCATGGTTTCATCTGCATGTTGCTAGCAGGCAGCAATTGGAAGTGGGCCACCAGCCAGAAGTAAACCACCAGCCAGAGTGAAGGTGGAAGTGGAGGCTGTGAAGGCCTGGCAACCTGACTTTCATGCTGATCTTGTGGAATGGGATTTTGTCATTGCCTTAAGGGCAGTTTAAAATAGTTGTTACTCAGGACGCTGGCAAATCATGTAGTTGTGAGTTATTCATCAGAAATCTCAGGGTAGAACATCAGGAGTCCGCCTGATGAACATTCCAGGAACAGGAAAAGCAATGTTACTGACAATGTCATCTTTGACTTCTATATGGGTCCAGTCATGCCCACCAGAGCTGTTGAAAGGCGAGTATGGGGCAGTAGCCCATGGGGTCAGGAGGACATGGATATTTCCAACTTGAGACAAGGTTATTATAGTTAATTGAAACTGAAACTAAAAATGAAAAAAAAAGTTAGTCAAAAAAGGGAACAGTGACACACAATGAAAACAGCACATGTTTATAAATGAATAACTGTAAATACATACATAGACAAAACTAAACCAAAATTATACTTATTTAAAAGAGTAACTAAAATATAAAATGAAAATGAATATGAATTTATTTCTGTTCAAGTCTTTTCTGCAATAATTTTTGGTATTAATATTTAGCTTTACATGCATGACATGATTTCATGAAGAAAAAAAAAACAGACTGAAAAATCACTGAAACTAAACTAAAATGACTTAGGAACTAAAAATAAATCAGATAAAAAAGACTAATGTATAAGCTGGCTCTAAGACATTGACACTCGTTTTGCACAAGCACTATTTTTTTTTAATTGCATTACCTTTAATTTATATGCCAGATTTTTTTAAGGATAAGCTGATGAGCATTTAGGTTGCTTTCTCCAGGCTTTACTTCTGCTTAGTGCTACACAGCCATGTTAGCGAGACATTCTTTGATGATATTTTCTTTTTCATGGCTGTACGTTGACTTCACTGCTAATTAGTGAATGTTAATATTCCCTCACTTGAATGATGAATATCATGAAACTGTTTTTTCTAAAATCTGCATGATAGAAATATAAAATTAAGTAAGAATGTTTCCATGCTACTAGCTAAAAGCAACCCTGTGTTGCTCTAGGCAGCCTGCAACATCACAGGCCGCTAGAGTGACCAAAACCCTTACTCTTTTGAAGTACATTAGCAGTGGTGTCAAACAGGGTAGGTGGTTGGAACAGCACGTAAAATAAAAATTAATGAGGATATGATCATACAGAGCTGAAGGATTATGACAAAACTGTTGGATCAGAAACAGCTTTGCAACAAGCCAGGGCTAGATCAAAGGTGTCACAGGGCCTTTTCATGTACACATTTATTAAAGACAATTGTGTTGATGAGGACACAGCCTTGCTGAGGGAGTCACATGAACTATTTAGATAAATATTTAAGTCTTCAGTAATTAAATAGTCAGGAGTGGTGAAAGAAGCCGATACAAAATTGGATATCATTCCACCCAGAGGAATATAAACAAGCCACTCTTGTGATGTATATGTATAAATGTTAGGAGTCAGTCTTACATAAAACACTTTGATTAAACTTTTATTTGGTTGGCAGGGTGGTTGTTTACTTGAATGATATATACTGTATATTACTGAACAAGATAAATATTGACAAGCTAATCCCAAGCCAATAGGCTACCCGTTTGATAGCTCCTTAACACATATAGATCTATTCAACAAATTGGGAGGCAATTTTATTGGTACCAACAAAGTGTACCCAGTGAAGTGGTTAAACTAGGGGTAACATTGCCTGTGACCTATATGTTCACATGGCAAATTCAGTGCATTGTAGATATACACTGCATTGAGCTGTCTCATTCACCAAATTCACACATTTCCATTCTATTCAGAACAATCATCTCAAAAGGATGGCAGATGTGAGTATTTTTTCATGGTTGTTTGATGTTGTTTTTTGGGGGGGGTGTTTGTTTGTTTGTTTGTTTTCTGGAAGTTGCAGTAGGAGAAATCTGGAAATCACAGAGCCAAACTGAGGGCTGTAGTAGCCTTTTTGAGCAGTTTTGCCACAAAAGTCATTTTGCAGCCTGACACTCTTTTATCTTTTTCCTGAGCACACAATCATAATAGCCATCACGTGAATTTACCAGGAACTTTAGTTTTCTTGTGTTTATTCATTGATCTCCCTCTGAATCCGCTGTGTGCAGGACAGTGTTGCCCAATAATGACCTGCCTATAGGACTTATTCACCCACATGCTGACCTGACTTGGCGAGGTTTGACTCAGCACATCTGTAGCACAAAGAGGATGAGCAGACTCAATACTTCTATTATTTCCATCTCTTTTTCTCTTTTTGAATGTTCTGCTTGCCATGCTTCATGACTCTGAACTCTAATTTATCTCACATAATGTATATAGATTGTCAGAGATTGACTTGTAGATCTTTAATGTGATTAAAGAATTCAGAAACCTGTTACTCCAGCATGGTCATATGCAGACACATGTGGGAATAATATATATATATATTTTTAATCATTTAAAGGCTGTCTGACTATTGACCTATTAAAGATTCAAAACAAAATAATATTATTTTTTCTTACATTTATTGTCTTCTGTCATGTTCTGTTGTTCCTCTGGAAAATAGCAGCATTAAATGAATAATGATTAAAACATAAAACAATCTCATATAAATAACTGCTAAAATAAGCACAATCAGTGTGCATTTATCAATAACATAAGCCAAATCTACTATTCATGCTAAAATTTGTGAGCATAGCTCAGAGTAATCAATTTATTCCAGAGATTTAAAAAAAAATAGAAAACAGTCTGAATCATCAGTGAGTCAAAGACCCCCTACTGTCCTGATTTGCCTTTTTATAGATCAGAGCATTTTTAGTGACATGTGAGCTGTTTCCAGTCATCCAGGCCTTGGTATATCTTTTCATTTGCATGTGAAAGCCTGTCCCAGTCTTAGGGGCAGGGGGATCGAGGGGGAGGCTTTCTTGGCTTCAGAAACTGATTTGAAGTTCCTGGCAGGTTTCTGTGCTGCATACAAATTCCTGTGAGGACCTGTTAACTCCAACTTAACTCCAACGTAACTCCAACATATCACTGTTTACGTGCTGTTGACTGACAACTAACACAGCCCTCTGCCTGTATTTCTCATTTACTTGTGTTCGTTTGCTGTGTTCGGTACATTTTTGGGTGGCAACTTTTGGGTAGAGTTGTGCAGCCGGTCCAGCCAATGGCAACATGCAGGACATTACAAAAATGTTGTGACCAGCCAGTGGAGCAATGACAGCGGACACAGCAGCAAAAAAGCGCAAACATAGTGAGGTAAAACGCAGAGTGGACCAAAGTTGTTTTTAAAACCAGAATGAATTTTCAGTTTGTCTGATTTTTATTAAACAAATCAGATCAGTGCTGGCGATTAGCCTGATTAGCCTGCTGTCATATCATCATTTCTATTGAAACAAAAGTAACAGTCCTACTTAGCTTTCAGTGTACACGATGCAAAAATCAAGTTCTACTCCCAGGCAATGTTAATAATTTTATATTTTGGTCAAATATCCCTGGAGATCTGTTGACTAGCTTTGAGTAATTTTCTGTTTAACACATGAACCGCATTGTTTAACATAAGTTACCACATCCAGGCCAAAAGTTGATTGTCTGAGGCTAAATTTACACTCCTTTCTATTTCCTTGGTAGGGTCCTTCAGGTGTGTGTGTGTCGTGGGCAGGAGGCGTGTGCTTCTGCTGAGGAGGAGTGGCTAATTTTAATTTTAATTTTTTAAATATTTAAATTGTGTATTTCCAAGCTCTGACCAGACTTGTATCAATACTGATCCCTGGTTTGATTTTTCATTACTGTTGCTGCATTGAAGAACATAAGCACAATTACTCCCATTTTTTTCTCTTTTTTTTTGTTTTTCTGTCTTTCTTTGTCTTGCAGTGTCCCATCGTGAACCCAAAACAATCCTCACAGGTTGGTTGTCACGGTAGATGGATGAAGCCATCAGCAGACAGCAGGTGGTGTAGAGGGGTGTTAGATATGATTGAGGTACTAGACTCAAAAAAGATTTAAACAAAACTCTAAACCCATATCTCAGGCTTCGGGTCGATCCTTGTTGTGGTCCTAATAATACAAGGAGGTTTTCTTCTGTAAGATAACAGATCTTTTCTCTTTTCTCTTCTTTTTAACAGTGGTCTGCATTTTTTTGGCATTTTTTTCCCTACCAGCTTTTCCTTCTAATGTACACAGGGGTCAGCAGTCATATAAGATGGATGCATTCTTTAGACAACCTCTTATAACTTCTTGCTGGAGATGAAATGGAGAGACACTGGGACAGGTCGTTTACTTAATGTGGACAATTCGTTAAACACAGATTTGTTTATATTCATTTTCTGCTTACATTTCAATAAGTTTGACTGGAATCACAGCAGGAAACCCCATTAAAGCAGGAGCTATACTGTTACAGCTATTGTGCACTGGAGCTGTAACAGTAGACATCTGTGTTTTTCGTAAAGTTGTTGTGTGTGTGTCTCTTTCTCTCTAATCCACTTTGACCCCAAACCCACTCTCATAGGTCAGCTGCCATTTTAGATGGATGGAGCCATCAGCTGCTCTGACCTTTTTAGTCCAAATTACTGACTACTGGCTGGCTGGTGGACTGCAAGCTCTCAGTCTGCCTCTGTTTCCCCTTCTCCCTCTGTTTGAGATGAAAGCATCGTATCCTCCTACACTGTCATTCAGATATTTTGCTTTGTCCACTCACCCAACAGTTGGTGGATTTATTTTACAGTGCCTTTTAAGAGGCACACAACTATGCAGTACGTGTACCAAGGGCTTGATGATGTGATAAAAGTGAATTTCACAGTGTATTAATATTCTAAAATTGACCAAAAATACTTACAATCTTTATTTACATATTATTCTAAGGATAGGGTATTGTTCTATGAATTTAAAAGCTAAATTAATGTAATAAAAAGAGGTAAGATATTATCCATCAGGAGTTCCTTTAATTGTACAAGAAACCTAGTTTTCCTAGTTTTCATTATGGGAGTAGGGAATCGCAGAAAAAAACAGCAGAGGATGATCTTTGATCCTGTTTAAATGTTACCAGATTTCTTATTTAATTTCTTCATCAGATAACGAAAACTTAAGGCTGGAGACAGCAGACCCAGTTAAAGTTTGAGCTCATTACATGCAGCAATGCATCCTGGTATATATAAAATATACTGTATCTAACATAAACAAGGCTCTTGAAGTCTAAATAAGTTCTTTAGCACCTATGATGCTTTTACTTTCTGTAAAATTAACACAAGTTTGCACTAATGGAAAGCTGTTAGCCCCCACAAAGCCTGTCCTGCCACAGCACTGTCTGCCCTCATATAGACCATTAGAATATAAACATAGGGATGTAGCATATTGTATTTATTTATCGGCACTGTGAATTATGGGAGACAGCAGGGGCAGTTTCTTCACACTGTTGAACTAGCACCACAGCAACACTTCCTTGAAATATATTTAACTATGAAAAGATGTAAGTTTGAAGTTTTGAGAAACTCTAGTGATTATAGAGATTCAGTTCTTCAGCAGATCTTGTATTGTTTTAAATTTGAGTAAGATATATGATTTTAACTAACTATCTAAGCATCAATTTATTACGTCAAAGCACTGATTTTTAATCACTTGTAAGCTGCAATATCTCCATTCTTTTGGCCCTTAGGAAACAACACTCCAACAGACCTTTTCCATGACTTTTCATTTTTGGTGCTTTCGAGTGCCAGTACATTGATTAAAGGGAACAAATAAAGCTTAAGCCAACAAATAGGGCTTCATCAGACTTCCAATCAAGGTTCATTTGTTTTGTTTGTTTCTTTATGGCATTTTATTTTTGTCTTGAACTAAATAAATAATGTCTACTTTCATCTGTTTCACTTGAAGAAGTGTGTAAACAAAGGGCCAAAATAACCTTTTTTACACAGTACACAGAGAAAAGAATTTTTGGATGTCAGTCTAAAAATATTGCATGTTTCTGACTTCTTTAAGTGCAAAGTGTATTTCTGGAGCTACTGTATGTGACAGTTGATGCTAAATCCAAGCGTTATTACGGTATGTATGTGATGAGGGTACCAAACCAAAGCTTATATTTTCTCAAGATAAGGTCTCAAATCTGACATGCGTGGGTGTTTATGAAGAAACGCACATCAGCAAAGTTTTCTCTAAGAAGATTTTGTTGATACTGTGAGTTGAATCCATTTCCTGTGACAATACAATCAAATAAGCAAGAGATGTACTTTTAAAGACTGATGATGATGATGAACTCACTGATCAGCAGGAATCAAAGCAGAAGTAACAGTCAACAGCTGACATGCTACATGATGGCTCGTTCTCTAATTTTGTATTTAGCTCCAGTCTTTTGTCTCCTCTGTCTCTGCTGTCCAAAAGTGATTTCCTTTAATACGGCATCTGTTTGAGGTGCCACTCTTCCCCTTAACAAAGGCCAACGGTCTGATGGTGAGTTAGTGAAGGGAAAAAGCCTGCATATTAAATCTGACAGCCAGTTGGGAATATTACTCAAACCTCTGAGGCATGAACCTTTCAAATGAAACCAGAGAGAGAGAGAGTTGCTGAAAGAAAAGGAAAGGTAGGAGGCAAATCAAGAGAGGGTGAGAGTTTATGATGCAGTGAAATGATCCAAGGAACAGTATCCATTTATTCTCATGAAGCAACAAAACTCCTTTTTTTCTGACAACCTCCTACTCGCTCTATCACCTCAGAAATCGGTTTTCCATCCATTTCTTTCTCTTAAAAAAGTCTCAAACTCAAAAAAAAAACCGAAGCTGCAAGGTAATAAATGATGCAGTGGTGATTGCAAACATTGGGAACATTTATAAGTAATTTCTTATCATGTTATCGGAGCTGACTGTACTTATATACCAACTAGTGCTTTTAACACAAGGGTTTGTTCCGAGTTCATAGCAATTCACACACAGTGATGTAAACCATATTACCATATATTTCAAGGATGTTGAAAAAATAAAATAAATCACATAGTTGATGTGGTGGTAATGGCAGAGAAAGAAAAGATACCAAACCCCCAGGAGAGGCACACAGGTTGATGTTTGAATCATAGTTGAAGCCTATTCTTTAACCAGGAGTTATGTAATGCCATCAAATGTGCAGCATGACATCACAGAGGAGGGAGCGAGGTGACATTGAAGGCGAGCTTTTCTCCACAGATCCCTCACAGCAGAAATCCTTACCAGACTAAGATAAATGACTATGCAAAGATGTCTGAGCACGGCAACAACATCCATGTCAACTCATTATGTTGTATGGCATCATTCAGCTCCACCATTTTGCGAGTGTTTCTGCAAAGGATGTCCACCACAAATTTGAAAAAAAAGGGATCAAGTCCAGGGTGTTTTAAGTGTAGCCCCAAATAAAAAAACTAATTGTAAGAGAGTGTCATTGTTTGTATCTGTTCAACCAACTAAATGATCTTGTTCTGTACTTTGAACAGGCATGGCTTAAATCTTAAGTAATTTAATTTGAGATGGGGTAAATCAGGTTGCTATTAATATTACTGATTAGAAATCTATTTCAGAGCAGCGTCTGAGCTGGGCTTTAGATGAATGTTTGTAATCATAAGAGTGAAAGAACTTTTTTAAAATATGTAACTCAAATGATTATTTGTCAAAGAATTAATGAACACAACACTTGACGTGTAAGGAATTTCATGGTTAAATGCATGACTGAGAGTTTTCAGAGTCAGCATATCAATACAGTATTCTTTTCACACTACACAATACGAATTTGGATAATGTAATAATTCTATGTGACAACATGGGATCCATGTTTTAGTGTCTTATTCTTTTATGTTGGAGAACGGGGACTTATCCCAGTTAGTTATATCAAACCAACCATTTTATTTTTCCACTATATAAAGTGACATGTATCCTACTGCAGGTTCTGGCTACTGTTCTATGTGTAAGGTAATTTCTTGGATTCTAATAAACTTTATTAATACACAACTTATTACACAAGAAGAAGAAAAAAAGTTTCCAAAACTTGGACCGAATGAGTGTTATATGCAAAAGATTCATAAAGCATACCCACTGCTAATAGATAATATGTTAGCATAGCCTTTCTGTTTTCTTTTAAGAAAGTTAGCCAAATGGAGGTCCATTAATTTGAGTAATCCTACAGAACCTCAGAAGACCCCCACTGATTGTTGACCGTTTTTAATGATGAACCGTCTCTTTGTTTTGCTCTGTCGATTGCACACAGTTACATGTTGTGCTGTATTATGTCTTCTCACCCTTGCTTCATCACTGTCTTCTTCCCCACCGTTTCCCACATAACTCTGCCGCTTTATTTTTAGCTGATGACTCTCCCCGTAGAGGTGCACAGAGACATCATTATTTGTATCTGTTCAACCATCAAAATGATTTGTATCTGCATTCAAACGGAAGACCAGAAATGGAAATGGTTTGTACTGAAAGTCACAGTAAACGAGGTAAATATTGTTATGCTTATTTTTTATATAACAGTATTTTCTAACTTACTTTTCATTGGCAATAGAATCAAAGCATAAAATTAACTGAACTGATATTCGATGAACTATGAAATATATTTCCGAATAGCAAATTGTACTTTTTACCCCGCTCTCTTTATGTTACTTTTTTAAAAATCACTTTTATTAATCAATGGCGAATCTTGAGTCATAAGCTTTCCGACAGACTGTGTTATTTTAGCAAACTTAAAAGCTTATTGCAAGTCATGCAGTGCAATTTGAATCTAATAAACTTGGGTTTGATGTACAGACTGTAGGAGAACAACACCTACTGAATCAATGGCAATATTTCAAGTCCATAAGATTGAATCAGATGCACTACGTCATTGTGTGTAATCCACCTAGGCTGTTATGGTGGTAAATAAATTAATGGAGCTAAACAAGTCAACTCTAAGGGCAACTTTGGCCTTAACACAACTGACCAAGGACCAGCAGACTGCCACCCAGAGCACCATCAAAGCATCACAGCAGGTTAACAGCCATGATTTTGGTGATGTGTCAGTCAGTGTGTCAGTCTGTCTCACACTCCTCCACTCCATGCCCCTCCCTGATGAAGAGGGTGCTTCAGGGATACAACCTGGATGTTCTCATGACTGTCAACTGTAGTGTTGTCAATGTGGCTGAGGGGGTGAGGCCTTTTACACCAGCCTATTAGGTAAAGGTTCTTGTGTCTTGTCTTTTTGTGAATGACTTGGGTTTCCTAGAAGCATCATTCCATGAACTTATGAGCAGTCTGCACTGGGGGTGAAGTTCCCACACAGCCTAAAGAAAATGACCGTTGGGAGGACATTCCATCCTTTTGTCCCTGTAAAGAGCGTGGGTCAGATTTCTTGAGGTTAAATTACCCTCACTGGCACCAAAGCTAAGGGCAGTCCCAGTTGGTATGATGTGTTTCTTCGTAGTGTGGACTACAGAGGAAGCTGTCATCATCCCAATTTTCAAAAATCCTACCCCCCCCCCAGGACTTTTACACCCAGCACAAGCTCCCTGCGTTGAGCAGTATATACAGTATACCTTTTCAAAAGCTTACTACTTTTTTTAAGTCTCAAAGCACTTTTACTTAAAATTTCTTTAGTTTCTCTTTTGAAAGTTCCTTTTTTTATTTTTATTTTTTGAGACACTGGATCGGCATCCTCATTGCGGCTCCTGTCAGTACCTGTTAACAGAACAGGGAAGCTAATGATCCAATTACAAATTCAATATCCTTGCCTTATCCAGCTCCCGTCACAATTAATCTACACTGTAAAATAAGAAATTATGCTGTAGTTGACTAAAGGCACAATTATCAGGCTTTAGGGCAATGCCATATGCCATATGCCATACGCTTTAAGATGGGCAAGGGATGTGAACTGAAATGCACTTAATCTACTACATGTGTAACAATTTGATTCATGCCTGCGTATTTATAACAAGAGTGCTAGCAATCCCTTTTATTTGTGAATTTAACAGAGTTGAAAGTGATTTCAAGGTATGTTAACTTTTAACTTTTCTTTTTTTCAGTGGCCCCTTTTTTTTCATCCACATACGACTTTTGACAATCAATTACATTTCAATGATAATGTTAGGTTTAAGCTTCGCCAAACCAGGGCCCCTTTACCTCAGTGCACATTAATCACATATGGAATGCGTTTCAATAAACACCTATCTACCTTAATCTTTACTTGTTTTAAAGCACTTTGCACCAGAATATATGTTGGACCCATATTTTTGTGATAATCTGTAATGAGATGGAACTGCCTTAATGGGTCCCATTGCTGTTGGATCTGTTAAAAATGTGTTTGAATTTGTGAATCTGCTGTCTTAAATTTTAAGAGACGGTACAGACAACCGTCACCACCGTGTTCTGAAATGTTGCCTTAGAGAACACTTCTGTGGCCAAACCTTTTACTTCATCCTCTCTTTCTGCAAAGAAGACCTGAGTATCCAAAAACTCCTCTTTTTCCTTCTGCAGGTTATGTTTGAAGGTTGATATGTGTTCAAGGCTGTTGTGAACTCCTTAAAAATGTCATACCACAGGCCACAGAATTCATCCGAAAAAGTACAGGAAGGGCTTCTTAGGGCACTTTTCAAAAGCTGCCTGTTCCCACTCTGTGAGGTACAAGTTGACATAGGACGGGGAGTATTTCCATTGCATAGCTGGTATTTAAGACAGTATGTTTTAGTTTTGTGCAGGAAACTTGATTTTAACGTGCAACTCAGTACATCAGTCAGACCAAGTAGATAGAAGCTCTGAAACTCACAATTTATTTGATTTATATTATTATATTATTGCATTATCATTTTAAAACAATTGACGAAATAAAACAGTGTTCCCTAACCAGAGCCTAAATACTGATGTTAAAGCTGACATTTAATTGGAAGTATTTTTTTAATAATTTTGTTTTGTTTAAATTGGAAGAAGCCATAATTTGCCTAAACAAAACAAAAATCTTGAACAGAAGCATTGTTTTTAGAGCCCTATGTTGGAGCTCCTTCAGTGTAAGTGATGTAGGGCTCCCTCAGGTAGTGGATAGGCCCTTTTATGAAAGGATTACATGGGCCACAAAATAAAAATAAAAAAAAACAAATGCTGCTGGGTTTTTTTTTTGGGATCAGATTTTTTTTTGAGATTCACAAAGGCACCACGGAGCTGCCCCAGCAAGCAAGCAGCGTTTTGTAAAGGGCTCAGAGCCAGAATCCTGAACTCCTTCTGTATGGACTATACCCTCTCATCATGAATGTGAGTCTTGCAAATTTCTTTGTTGCTCTCAAGTAAATCACTGTTGTCTGATTTATGACAGATTGAATGTTCACAATGGCATCCTCAGGCCCAATGTCTAAAATCAAAAATCCCTTATCAGACACAGGTCGCAGGCAATTGGGTGCGCCAGAATGCCAGACTGCTGAAAAAAAAAATGGACTTGTCACACAGCCTGGGAACAGTGAGCTGCAGAAACTCATTATTTAGTTTTGGACAACAGAGATCAGCGCTTTGAAAGAGTGCATCCCTTTTTAAATTGACAAGGTAAACTTAGCTTGGTCCGGCCAATTAAGGGGGGGCTATTTGGATGTTGGTGCAGTCCACAATCATTTGGCAGGTGGAGAAAGAGGACTGGAATGAGGCAGGCGCACTCATCTGACTCATCTGGGCAGAGTGGACATCACTGAATGAAACAGAGCTTGCAGAGCAGATGAACCATTATGGTCATCACCATACTTATTGTTGCAGTGTTGCATTGAAACAGGTGTGCAAGATTAAGGTATGGACAGTTTTGGCAGATCTTCATCAAGGCCATGAAGATTGCGTCTTCCAGCAGAATTTCTTCCACTTTCCATCCGGTGATTTACACTATAGAGCTCTTAAAGTACTGATCTAACCCCACCCCCTTTTAACATTATCATTAACATGGTCTGATCTAGGAATCCCTGTGTCCATCCATTTCTGGCTATTTGTCCGTGCCTCTTTTCTATTCATAGGCCTAATCCGTCAGCTGTCATCCCCTGCCTGGTCCTCATATTGATTAGATCCAGACTGCACACCAGGGGGTCTGTTACAGGGTCAACATGTAGGCCTGCAGATTGGTTCTGCTCAGGCACTCTAGCATTACTGTGGTCAGGGGACTGGTTTAATGAGAGTAAATTGATTTCAAATGTCTCAATTCCCTTAAACCAGGGGTCAGCAACCTTAGACACTCAAAGGGCCATTTGGACCCGTTTCCCACAGAAAAGAAAACCCTGAGAGCCGCAAAAGCCTTTTGACATCTAAAATGAAGATAA
>JAQNCA010000032.1:2804695-2815288 GCA_029783725.1 Acanthurus tractus
AATAAAATAAAATTTGCTTACAGAAAGAGCCAAATCTTGCTTCCATTATTAAATATTTATATATATATATAAAATATTACACTTTTTTGTTAAGTTTCATTTTATTTTTTGATTTATGTAACTTAAATCTGATATGAATTAACTTAGTTGGTATATGTTACTGCAGCCTCAGCCCAAGTACCCACAGTACCCCCCTCTGTAGCATTTATGGTCTAAAAAATCCCTCCAGTGAAAACAAGCCAAGGGAAAAAAACCCAACACAAAACAAAACAAAAAAAAAACACTGAAGACGGGGGGGACGCCAAGTTGGACAGAGACCAGAAAACCGCTCACCTTGCTGATTTAAACTGCAGTAAGCTTCAGAACGAAACCAAAATAAGAACAGTAACATTACCAGGTGACATCCAGGGTTAGCGAAAAAAATGTATGAGACAGAGAGGAACATGATGTGGTGGCACCGTCCACAGAGGGAGGAGCAGCTCCTGCATACACCTGCCAGGTTTAGGCACCGTGTTGGCTCAGTGTCTGAGAGAGAGGATAAACACACAGCCACATACTGAACCATGCTGAGGACCACCCACACACTCCACACACACACATCCATCCAATGTGAGGATTCAGAGACAGCAGACACAGTGTGGAGGTACAGCAGCCACCAATCAGTCCTAACTGGGCTCCCTCAGGTGTGTATCACTGCTTGCATAGCTGCGTTGGAAAGTGGACGGTGTTCCCACAGAGCCCGGTGGTGTTTTTGTTGGCTAGGTGACAATAAGAGATGATCTTAATGTCTGATTAGAAGATTTCAACAATTTAACTAATTATAAGAGGAGGATGAGTCCTCGGATGTGGAGCTAAATTCTATACAAGGGCTTATCATTTGTGTGTTCTCTGATGAGCAGAGGACAGAATTCAGGCTTTGTGTGGACGCTTGATGCTTGATCCTGCTCAAGGACGCTTTGAATTCAGTGCTATTGTTTCACAGCACAGTGTTGCCAAAGTTTTTCAACAGTGTCTTTTGTTCCTCTGCTAAAGAGGTTGCGTGACTGTCTCCGCTCACTGGTATTTTGTAGAAATGGGAAATTAAAGACTTAATAGGCATGAATATTATTGTCCAAATTTGTGCTGACAAGATATATTAACCTAGTGAGTATTTACATATTAGGCACTGATATTTACATTAATGTTCCAAGGAATACTACGCAGGTTCAACGCAGTTCTTATTGCTGTATAAATTGCCTTCCTGTTTTTACAGTCACTTTTTAACCACCAAAGCATCACTGTGTGGCTCCTGCAGTCCCTCAGAGTTGGACTTACTGCTCAGCTGCACACTGCTCTGTCACATATAACTGATGCTGTGGGAAAGTATAGATTTGCTGATGCTGAATTGATGTGACAGGTTAGCATTATTGAATTTCACAGCCGGCAGTGTTGTGGTTTGGTGAGAGTATTCACAGTGAACTCTGATACTTAACTCTTCTGAAATGTCCCAAAGAACTTTGAGCAAACATTGTGAGGCTGCCACTCTGGACCTCTGATCTGCTGCCTCAATGAACTACAGTGTTTTACAACTAGAAAGGGTCCTGAAAATTGAAATCTACGATGTGTTTTCATCAAAAACAAACAAACAAAAAATAGTCAATGTTTTTTTTATGCATACAAATTACACAAGGCTAAAGAAATTTAGAAGCTCTATAATTAGAATGACAATTATCACTAGATAATGTTCAGTTTCACGAAATCATTTTTCAAAAGTTTCCATAATGTTTGCTTATAGAAAATAGCATTGAAAGGATAGAAGGGTAAAACTGCCAGCTAAGCTTGCGATTGGAGCCCATTAGTCACCCATTAATTGGTGTAATACACAACAGCTTAAAAAGACACAATACTTGAAAGAAAGACACAGTAAGAACATCAGACAGAAGGGGAGTGAGGAAACTTAAGTAACAACAGCTTACTGTCTTTTATTTATTAATGGTTTTAGTAATGATAAGATTATCAACAAAAACTGTTGTGGTGAAGCAGTGGATTAGCTCGCAGCAAGAGCTTCAAAATTAGGGCTGAATCGATTGCTCAGCTAAAAGAAATCTTCTGGTCAAAACAATGCACTTTCTGTAAGAAGTAATATCATATGAATCTACAGCAACATTCTTTAATAATACTAATGAGGAAGCCACACACACACAGCTTCCTCTTCTTCACACACTGCTGAAGCTCTGCTGTGCCACATGAAGGCAAAGTCACCGTTGGTGTGGGCAGCACTCTGTCCAGTGTCTGCAAAGATGAACAAGTGCTCAGAACTTTCCTCTCTTCTCTGCTTCTACGCCTGTTCTGTTCCTTCATTTGCAGGTAAGCAGTTCCAAGACTGAATGAATATTCCACTTTGACTCACAAACAACAACTTTAAGCACTTCCTTCTGTAAATGGTTTTCTTACTCTTGTGATCAAGAAATTTGATAAATCACCTCATAAGTTGCTTGATTCTCAAGTTGTTATGTAAATAGTTTTGTAATAAGTAACAAAAACTGAAACGTTTGTCATATTCTAAGTCTAACCTTTTCATATATTAAGCTTAGAGTTAACAAATTAAACAACAATAATCAATAACATCTTAACTGTATAAACATTTTGCTTATACTGCTCATATATTGCAATCTCTACTTAACTGGAAGTACCTCTGATCCATCATCTTGTGGGCAGTCCTGCAGCTCTTATTGTTTCTCCAAGGAGTGAGGTAGAACCATATTTCAACCATAATTCACAACCAAATCTCCTCTGAATCCTTTTTTTACCATCACATTTGTTTAGTTAATGGATACAAGTTACTGAATACTGCAGGCTCATACTGCAGTGAATACAGATAACAGCTTAAACTCAAGTCCCAAGTTTTGTCTTTTATTTGTATTCTGGATCAGCATCTAGTTAAAATCCATTGTTAACTTTTGGTCTGAACAAAAGGACTAAAAACAATGTTCCTTATTTATTAGAAAGATTTTTCTTTTCACAAATTGCTATTTCTGCGATTAACTTTTATATTGGATAGTGAGAGTCAAACGGAATAGGAGCAAAAAATCTATCAGCAAAAAATGTGTTTATAACATTTGTCAACATTTCCATTCAGTCAATTCTGAGGCAGATGACTCCTGAGGGTGGCCTATGATGTGAGTTATTTATTTATTTATTTATATATGAGTTTATTTTTCCTGAAAACTATAAAATAACTCCCAGTTTTTAAAAGACAACTAAAAATAATCAGGGTTATTAAATAATGAATAACCCAGAATAAACAGCCTGACTATCAATGAATATGGAAGCAAATAATGAATAAATAATACAATTTTGTATTCTGTCTGTAGAACTGGTTCCTTTGCATCTGAGCACAGCACAGTACACAGTGTAGGTACAGAATACAATGTGCAGGTGTTTGTCAGTAAGGTAACAAACTGCAGAGAGGAAACACTGCTGCTCTGACACTGATAACTTTATGTCTGGTATATTTTGTTAGCACTTTGCACAGATTTTGCAACAGTCTGGTCTCAGCTAAACAGCTAAACAAATACTTTGTATTTGTCCTCTTTGGTGACACGTACAAACTCAGACCCTTCGTCGTCTGCGAGACCAGCTTTAAGCAAACTCCATTGTAAACACATATGTGTCAGTGTTAGATGCACAAAGCAGCTGCTCTTTCTATATATATATATATACATATACATATACATATATATATTCATGCACAGTAGAAAGAGCAGCAAAGTTGAGTTTTTTGTTGCATTTGTGATATATCGCGTTCCATGCTTTGTCCTAATTTGTTGTCCTTTTTCTCTTTCAAAAAATCTGATTCACAATTTTTTGTTGTGCTTTATGTTCTGTGTTTGTGATTGTGATTGTAAAATGTGTTGCTGTGCTATTATCTGTGCTGTGTGTTGTGCTTTGTTGCTGTGTTTGGGATTCTTCATGATGATTTGAGATTTATTGTCATGATTTGCACTTCAGAGCCACCATATAACTTGTAAATTTTCCTGTATTGTTTTCCTAAACCCAACCAAGTCCTTTGGTGCCTAAACCTAATGAAACTGCAACCTCTTCACAACATAAATGTCATGTTAAGAAAAAGATTGACATACTGAGATGAAATCATTGCCAGTTTGCAAAAAATCTTCATCAGAGATACTACTATTAAATACAAGTGATAGCTAACCCTGCTATCATCTGAAAAGGCCAGTCTTTTAAATAAAGTAGGATGTAATGTAAATGCAAAGAGTAAAGGGATACCGTATATCAAAACTTCCATCCAGTCAGATCCATCCTTTAGCAGAAGAACTCATTTTTTTTGCCACCACAGCAAAAAGGGATCTAAATATTTGACTACTGTTCTACAATCCTGCTGTATAATGTATGGAATTTTTAGACAGATGCTTTTGAATTAATGTGGCAGATTAGCAATATTGCATTTTAAGCGATGGACGTTGACAGTAAGAGTATGCTCTTTGTGAGCAAGTGACCACTATGAACTCTTTTCAATTCTCATGTACCCTTAGATATGCACAATATGCACAATATCCATAACGATTCCACCACCTGAATCGATTAGTTTTCACATTTACCCTTCTATTGACTGATGTATACATGCAAGCTCTTTAGCATTTAATTGGCCTGGCAAAATCAAATTTCGGGTGATTAAGGTGATGTGGGATAGAGAGGAAGAAGGACTCTTTGATTGTGATTGATTTAATATTCAATATTCTGTTCAATATTTAAAGTATAATCCTGTTGAAATATGTTAAATACCTGGAGATGTTTTCCTTTTACAGACTCTAGAATATAATCGAGACGCAACAATGTCTCTATTGCTGGCTGCTTGTAAAACTCTACAAATGTCACCGGTGAGATTCTATAGAGTTGGAAATAACTTTCCAAAGAAGAACTTTAATAGTCCAAGGTAGATCAGCTCCTTTTCTCACAGTAATGATTGTTTGATCCTTTTGTCTCTTTCCCCCAAAAAGTCTTTTTCTTCATTCTTCTTACATCAAAGCTGTGCTTTACTCAATTCACAACTAAAGACGTAAACGTGTTTAGTTGGATTTTTTGTTCGCTATCTGTTTAACATTGCAAAAAAAAAAACGCAATCGTGAGGGCAGAATAAAAGCATTAAACTAAATAAGCAGGTCAATCCTAAGATTAGGCCTCCCTTAGAAATCAAATCCATGTTTATTTTTTCTTCTGTCAACCCATCAAAGCAACAGAGGGACATCTTGAACATGACCCATTTCCCATTTGCTGTAAGCTCACTTTGGTACACTTTCCTATGAAGTTAAAATAAAAAATAACAATGATAACAAAAAAAATACTTCCACAACACAAGGAGAGAAATATAACTAGCTAAGTTAACCTCTGTAATAACAGCTGCACATGAACTTTGACCAGCCACAAATACAATACACAGACGTGTTTTCAGCAAAGTAACTGGAGCTCCGATCAACACTTTTACTGCTCCTTTTTATCTTCTGATCAAAAGTAAATTTCCCAGTCAAACTACCGTCTATTTTCTGTAGTTTCTGGCCCCACACAATCCTTTATGCTCTGGTCAGAGGTCAGCAGCAAGGTGTAGACTGTGGGGAGACAAATTCACAGCGTGTGGTGGTTAAAGTTAAGTTTTTTTCGTTTTGTTTTGTTTTTTGTCAATACAGAAACTGACTATCACCTGATTCTCGTATTAACAAGGAAGTTCATTGCCTGTACACCTGAGGGTAAAAAAAAATGAAATGCAGTGATCAAAAGTGGAATTTTTAAGTTTAATATTTCATAAGTTTGTCCTAACTTAACTGGATATTGCACATCAGGAGTGATTCTCTCCATCAGAACCTTGTTTTGCATTGTTTTGGAAACTGCAAAAAAAGAAGTCTTCCTTTGACACTGTTAAAAACATGCACATTGCAACATGTTTGATCACTGATGACTTTTATTTTAGTGGAAACAAAAAAATGTAACCCATAAGCCAAAAGCATATACTGCAATGAGCTTTTCACGTCATTTAAAAGGTTTTCATATCATAAAAAAACAAAATTTATCATATAATTTAAAAAAAAGGCTACAGAAGAACCACTCTGAACACACACTGACTCACAAGCTGTCAGGTACTTTTCTCTTGCTGTCATTCAGTGTCAGCAGTCAAACTTAGTCCAATGGCAAGAGTCAATTTTATACTATATAAATTACAATTAAGCAAATGTGTATTCACTTATGCTAACCTGACTTAACCTCTAACTTTTGTTTCCCCTTTTTTTTTCTTTCGCAGTGGAACCTTTCCTACCATTTGTTGGTATTTTCCTATATTATTTCAGCGGATTTAATGTTGGATTTAAGTTAGGATACTAGCTAGTTAATGTTGTCTAAAATGCGTGCGGTAGGAAAGACGTGTACAGCAAAGCTCATACTTTATGAATATCAATCATAAAGATACAGGAGTTCAATATTACTTTGGTTATAGCTGACACTGTAGAAATCATTAAAGTCCAGAGGCTGGCATTCAGTAAAAAAAAAAAAGATAGCTAGTTAGCTAGAAAATAAATGTCAGAATATAAACTACACAACACCCTTTTTGATCTCAGCTTACATTTTTACAGTGAAATGAGTGTAAGTTAATGGCGTGCCCACAACTTTTTTTAAAAATGTATGTAAAGCACTGATAGCAACATATCAAACAATTCTGCCTATTATCTTCTGTGTACCTCTGATTTCGAGAAGATGAATTCAGAAAGTTCCAGAAAAAAAAGGAAAAGGAAATGAATAAATGTACCAGCAGCTGGTTTAAAGTCACCCAACCAACACTTTAGTTGCAAATGAACTCCTTACAACATTATCAGCTTGACACTGCATTTGCATAGCTCCAACAGAACAGAATTATGATTCAGCTTAATTCAGCCAACAGTGTGTTCACAGAAACAACTTTGCACTTTTGGATTGAAGGTTCACTCCCAATACCTACAAAATTATAACATGCTCCACATCGTCTTTGTTCAGTAAATATGTTGTTTTAAAACTTAACTCTGGACATAAGATTTATTGGGACATCAGGCAAAAGTCAACAAACACATTTTATTTTCAAGAATTCCAGTTTGTGTCACAAGTCTGATGTTAGATTTGGTTGATGACTGGAGTGTTGGGGTCTTCTTTAGGAATCATTCACTCCAAACAACACCAGGCTTTCTAAGTTCTTCCCCTGTTTTTCGACGTTTTAAATCACCATGCCTCATACCTCACATCATCATGGATGTGTCCCTGTCAAAATGATCTGATGTTGACTCTTAATTTGTGCCTCATGCTGAGTCTAATGAGATGAAAAACCAAACCTCCAAACTATGTCAACACTTAGTCATTAAGGAGGACCTCGGGAAATGTCTACAAAGCTGTAGGAATTTGGAAGTTCTGTACTTTCCATCATCATGGACACAAACATCATTCTAAATCATGGGCAACAAACCTTTTCATTCCCAAGTATACATCTGCATTTCATGAAGAAAAGCCTATGATGTCCAGGACTTCACAGCCAAAATTGAAAAATGCATCACATTCTTCATGTCTGGACACAGCAACAAGTGTTAAAAACTCATTTATGAAAACGGTGTTGCAGTACAAACCATGTTTTTACTTTAATTCCTGTCCTTAATTCCAGGAAAATGACCCATTAGCATGACCACTTGAAGAACTCTGAGATGTACTGGTCGATTCAAATGATATGGGCCTTGAACCTTTTTTTTTCATTTATTTAGTTTTTTTTTTTTCATTTTCAGCTGTGTTTCTGTTGGTGGGAGGCTACATTCAACAGCCTTTGTCTGCATGTTTGCACCAAGAAATTAATAAAAGAGGGGAAAAAAAGATAGAAAAATAGATCAAAGTTTTTGTTGACTTGTTTTAAATTCGGTATGTATTTATTCCCTTCAGCCCCTATACATGTATTTTATCACTAAAATATTTATTTCAAGAATAACTCAATTATTTATAAATGACCCATGTGTAATCCCAGTTTGTGCTGCCGAAAGCAAATTCTTTTTCTATTGACTTTGTGTGAAATCACAGAGCTGATGAAACTTGCTCAGCATTCCGTTTAAACACATGAAGAGAATTGCTTCCTATCAATTGTTTTCTTTAAAGCACAACTCAACATGTCATTTTACTTTCTGAACTGCATTTGTTTGCTGCAGTAAAACGTGGTCTTTGGTGATAAACGCATTACTTTTGCTGTATTTTGCTGTATGGGCTTTATTTCAGACTGGCAGAACTAAACTTACATTACATATATTAATTCCTCTCACCCAGGGTTTCAAACCACCTCATTATAGAGATCTAATTGCCGGATACTAATGTTCTCTCTATTTCCTACCATAACCTTTTTCCTCTCCAACACCCCTGAAACTCCCCCCTCCCTCCTCTACTCTTTCTGCCTTTCTCTCTTCCTCTCTTCCATATGCTGGCTCGCACAACAGAACAGTCAAATCAATACGGCCGGGGCGATTAATGTGCTGGCAGTGGCGATGTACTTATAAAGAGCTTTCATGGCCCAGTGAAGGATGAAATCACCCTCCAAGTCCTGAGATCTTAAAAACCCGAGGTGCGCAGGGCAAAGACAGACAGAGAGGGGGAGACAGAATGCCATGGCGGAGAATGAGTGAGCGAGATCAGTATAGAGTTCATTGGAGCTCTTCCAATAAGTAGAAAAATGTAGAAGGGAAGAGAATAGTGAAATCTTTGAGGAGGGGGCTGGACCTACTCCAGTAAACAAGTAAAGAGGTGTGAGTTGATTTTTTGACAGGAGGAACGTGTCGGAGAAGAAGAAAAGAGACTGCAGCAGGGACAGAGAGCTGGGGAGAGAATGACGGGGCTATTATTGCTTTTGGTGCTACTGTAGCTTCTCTATTTAACGCCTTAGTGCTGCTGCTAAAGATCTCTGGGACTGAAGACAAGCCTTTACAATGTTAACAGTCACAAGTGATTTTCTGCTCAAATGCAGCTGACTAGTCTCCGTGTGAATACAGGTTGAAAGACGGTGTTATTAAAAATGAGTTTCTGGGAGATTCGTTGGTAGTTTCTTAATAGAAAATAACTTCCTTTAAGAGTAGATGATACTTTCCAAAACTTAAAGTTCTTTGTTACTGACAGTTTTGTGATAAACTGCACTTTTGATATCAGTACACACGTGCTGGTAAATGTTTAACTATTGATTAAGTTTTGATTATTGAAAAAACAAACAGACTCACATATTTTCCAGGCAGAGAGGATCCATCACTACAAGAGGCAGGATGACTGACGTGGGATCTGATGTGGCACTTGTTAATTTGCAAGCTGCACCAGACTGAATCAGATCAAATGTAAAGGAAAATATTTGCACAGATTGTATTTGTTGTTTCCTGTTTAGGATAGGACGTGTATTTTGAAAATCAGCACATGACCGTTTCTAGACCTAAACCTTTATCATTATGTTCCTGCAGGAATCTGTTCCAAAGTTGGGAGGAGATTCAGAAAACATCAGGAAGTGTTTGTTGTGAGGAGCCAGTATGTGTCTGTAGCACAGTGACAGTTAGTGGTAACATCTTCAGTAAATAAAAGGATGTGCGTTGCTAACAATCATTACTTAATGCCTGAATCAAGGATAACAAATAAAACTTTTTCAAATCTTTGAAGTCAAGCTCTTAATTTAGCCGTGTCTTTTTACCCTCCTGAATACTAGTTGTTTCTATCACTTGTTAAAAAAGTGAAAAGAAGTTTAAAAACTTTCGTGAAAGAGCAGAATGGACCAGGGCACTGACAGGAGGATTTTACCTGTGTTTGCATCTTTTTGGTGGTGGGAGAAACTGAAGCAACCCACACACACCCAACACTTTCCACTGAGCCGACATGCTGCCACATGAGATGTTTCAGCACCAAATACAGTACAGGTCCTACACAGAGATAAAAGTAAGCACTATTCATGTTTTGTTGAGGGTTAACGTCAAGTGAAACAGTGATACGGAAGTAAAAGGCTGCACAGCAGAAAACTCATGCTTAGCACGGGACGCTAGAGGCTCCCTATAGTTAAATTTGATAACCTCAGTAAAAACACTGAATTGTAACAACTGGACCAGATGGGACTTTTGAACAGTTTATATACTAAGCACCCCTTCATGGTTGGGTCGAATCACTTTAATGACTTTTGACTTAAGTTTTAGGTCCGACTGAAACAAAGTCATTATATTTTGAAGGAAGTAGGAATTGGTGCAAGGTGTTACATACAGCACCTTTAATATATTATATTAATCGTAGCGGTTAATCAATTAAACATTCAGTTAATTTGTGCATTTGAAAAAACATTGCAGAGAAGTTTAACTGTGTGTTTTTTTATGTTCATTTTAGTTTAAATTGTTCTCTTTGGTGAATGAGGTCGCCATCCTTAGTGTTACATAAATGGTGTGTGATGGTGGTGTTTCTCAAAACACAAAGACAAGGTGCAACCTCAACTTCAACCTGTGGAAACACACATGCAGTAACACACACACACACACACACACACACTATGACTGATAGTAATTTCCTTCCCAGCTCATGTTGTGATGAAATGTGGTG
>JAQNCA010000032.1:2943031-2955511 GCA_029783725.1 Acanthurus tractus
AAAAAAACAAAACAAAGTGATTCTGCTGCTGATAATATGCAGACAGCCTGATGAAGAGCAGGAGAACTTCTCATTTCTGATGGTCACGTGAGATTGACATACAGGATATTTCCCTGTGGAGCGGCACTACATCTCAAGGTTTGACAGTTACTAGACAAATGCATGTTGGAGGCCTTTGTCAAAGAGACAGCTCTGAAACAGCTATCTATGTCCTCTCACATCCTGCCTCACAAGATGTGAAGGCTTAAATTACAAAATGTTTCCATATTTTATCTGCAGACCAGGAGTTTGAGGATAAACCTATATTTGCCCATGAATGTGCTTCTAATCTGGGGATATACTAAGTGATGAGTTTGCACCTCCTCAGCTCCCTCCCTCCAGAAAGTTCCCCATGGTGATCCTGCCAGTTGCAAGCAGTGATTAAGGAGGATTCTTCTCTTAATCTCCATTCAGAGAGGAAGATGAAAGTTGAGGGCAGAATAACCTGTAAAGCTCAGTTCACATTATTGAGGTGCCCATGTGGCTTCTACTTTGTTGGAAAGTCAAGAATATAATTAAAGATATGTCTTACAGAGCGTAATAATATCAAAAGCTGTGATAAAGGATCTCCAGCAGTGAGACACTAAAAAAGGGTGTTTCTTCATTGTTCAATTAAGGTTTCACAAAAATGAATTGGACACATTGGAATAAAATGGATGTACATTGTACAAAAAAACCTTCTGGAGCAGAGAGCACCAGAGACAGCAAACAGAAATAGAGAAAGATAGTCATCTTTTTAGGTCATCAAATACTTACACTGACTTGATAGTTCAGTTCATATACTGACCCAAAGCATCGATATTTTAAGACCTGGGAATGAACCAACTCCACCTTTAAGGAAGATGTAGAATACAACAGTTTTCTCTCATAGTGTCCATGCATCTGAACATGGTCTGTTCCATGGCAGGCCGATGCTATAATAATAAAAGTCATACTGCAAGTTTAATAAAAAAAGATGAGTGACGGAACCTAAATTAATCTTTCAACAATTGGCCAGTTTTAGCTCATTGCTGTCACTTATTCTAGATTCAGATTTTTTGCTCTCATGTAGGGTTTGGTTCCACCTCCATGTACTAAGACTCTAAGGAGCAAAGGGCAGCCAACACATGGCACCAGGTGATCTCGACCATTACCTTGGTCACACTCCGCATACACAGGCCACACCCCAGCTGGGAATACATTCCAGGACCTAAAAGATGTGAGGCAACAGTGCTAACCTGTGAGTCACCTTGCCGTCTATCACATTCAGAGAAAAGTTGATGATGAAACATTTCATTTTCTCTTGAAATCATATAAGCCAGGTGTTCTGTGTTTCACAAAAATGTATTTTCCCTGGTAAAACAATATTTTGTGGTGCGTGTATCAACCTCTGACTGCATTAAAGCATTTTTTCAGAGTGCACGGACTAGTAGACTTTTGAATGTTATTTTTCACAAAGCGACCAATCACTGAACAGCAGAGCAGTTCATTGCTGCATGTAATTCTTTTCAATTGCAGAGCTGGAAATGACCAAATTAAGAAAAAAAAAAAAAAGAAGAAGAAGAAATTTTGGCAACTTTGGCAATTTGGCAACCACAGCATGGGACAGTTATGAAAAGCTTTGTGCTCACATTGCACTTGTGTACATGTGAACAGCAGCGTATTTTTACCCTTTAAGTCCATTTTATTTTGCTTTTTGAGCAGAGATACAGTAAATGTGTTTGTCTCTTGGCACTGTTTAAACTTTGGTGACCTGCAATCAATATTGTGCCGGAGCACATTTGGTGTAGACACAGATGCTCTGATAACGTGCTGCTCACATTGAACCTCCACTGTAGACACAATGCAATATTTAGTCTGTCTCACTTTGCTCAAAAGATAGTCACTAAAAAGCTTCATAGACCTTAAGAGAACTCCAGGGTTAGGTGATATTTCTCTGTGGGCTCATCACTAGAAATGGCCTCTTAAACGTATCATATCCATTGTCAACATAAAATGGTTGATTAATGTGGCTTTAAACTGCGTTTTAACTAAAGTGTTTTGTTTCTATGTGTTATAAATTTGGTTATATCACTGTTCTTTCACATTGCAGTGTAGACATTACAAGTCAGGTCTCAAGTTGACTGAGTTCTTCTTTATTGAATATTTTTAAAGATCCTATTTCATGACTTTTGCATTAGTGAGCGATGAGAGATAAAACCATGTGACATAAATAAAATGCCGGGCTGCAGTGTGCATTTCAACACTTTCCTGCTGCTTTTATCAGATAAGAGGGGGAAAAGGCAGTCTCCACATGCACTGATACAAAGTAGCTCACATGAAGGCGCATGGCCCCATCTCAGTTGCACAACAGTACACATAAAAGGATTAGTAGCACGCATGGGAAGATGTATCAGATTAGATGGAAGGCAAACAAACAGGGCCTGCCTGTTGATCAGGGCTTACTGTTGGCCCTCCACACCTCTAATACACCATAAAACAACACTGCAAGAACATAAAACGAAGTGATGAATATTACATCCTCTTTATCTGTGGGCTTCAATTATAACTGATTCGTACCCCCCTCCTCCCTTTCGTGCATCCAGTGGTCTTAGTGAAGAATTATCACCAGCGGGACCATCCCTCAATGTTTTTTGTCATGAGCACAAGGTCTGAGTAAAGGGCGGTCAGTGATGCTCTCTGGGAATTTTGTGTAGTCTTTCTAGGTCGACCTTCAGCTGCCAGTCTTGCACTGTTCAGACAAGGCCCACTGACACTCTCAGCCGGGGTTGCAGCTTCACTGCTGCTTTGACAGAAGTTACAATCTGCCTTGCTGGGAGGGGGTGCTTGCTGTGGGTCATGCCTCTGCAGTTGGTGTCTGCTTTCAGCAACTCTCATGGTGCCAGTGATAGTAAAAGAAATGGCCCTTTGTAAAACATATCAGCCTTAATATATCACTTAGTCATTAAAGTATAATGTCATCTTGCATAGTTTATGTTGTGTTTTTCAAGGTTGGTGACATATGCTAAATTTGAAATCATGTTTCCGGGCAGCTCTATTTCGGTCTGGATGAACTGATTCTTTTAATCTCCTGGGGCAAGCAGGAAAAAAGCCAAAAGACCAATATCCATTACTTTCATCTTGGTTTTATATGAAGCCCCCCGTGGTATCAGAGAAGAACCATGTGAAACTCAGCAACCAGAGTTTATACAAAATTGGTGCCCACAGTTTAGCCATACATGGCAACAGTTTAGCAATCATTGCCCACAGATTCACAATCCGTTCCCACAGTTTAGCAGTTTGTGCCAGCAGATTCACAATATGCATTGCTAAACCGTGGGCAGAGATTGTGAATCCATGTGCACATGTTGTTAAACCATGCACACATTTTTGTAAACTGGGAGTGCGGATTTACACTTCTTTTTTCTAAGCTGACATCAGGGGGGACTCTATAGTTTTAATCTCCACCAACTCTTGAGCCTGGTTCCTTAGCAGATAAATGCTCTTCTGTGTTCTGCAACTAGCCACAAACTTTGTCAGCTGTTATAAAACTAACTCTAAAGCCTTCGGCTACTAACCAATTAGAAGCCTGAAAAACGCTGTTATTGGTTGGCTGCTTGCATCTGCAGATTTCAAGGATTCTCATCCGACTGCTTCAACACTGGTGGTAGAGCCAGATTTGCGGCGATGTTGAATTATGTAATGACCTGGATAGTGCATTTGATGCCTCTAGTTCTAATATATTGAATAGTAACTGTACATTTATGGTTTAATGTGTAAAGAGTGTAGTTTGCAAATTTAGTAATGTCCCTATCTAAACAGAGGAGATAAAACCCTGTCTCAAATTCTAAAAATGGGAGATACAGCAAACAGTCTGTTGTTTCTGGCCAAAACTTAGTTTTCCTTATCCACTCTACAAACTGAGATGATGAACTTTTTTATTTAATTTATTTATTTTGTTTAATTCTTATTTATTTATTAATTTTTTTTTTAAAGATCCTATGTCGGTGTCCTGAGATGGAGTTAGTTTTGAATGAGAAGTCAAATGCACAAAGAAGACCTGAGACTAAAACAGAGATAAAAGAATAAATGTTTTCATTTTTTCTGCTCCTTCCAAGTAGCTAAAATAATCATCTAACCTTCCACCATCACATTTTGTTTTGCATGTTATTATCATGTACTTCATGTTGTTTAAAGTTTTTTTTTTTTTGTCTGGAACTGAAGGAGACTAAAGGATAAAAAAATAATCAGTAGAAATACAAAATTAGAAATTCAGAAAACCTCTCCATTTGTTTGCCCCTCCACATAAGCACTTTCACCCAATCTACCAAATTTGAGCTCTTCATGGGACCATCTGGCATTGTAGAGACTGCTTACCATCCCCCACAATCCTCTGTTAGCTTTGTTGCATCTGTCAACAAATGGTGAACGCAGCTTTACAATTCTATATTAGATACATGATCATTGAAATATTGCACTTTTTGCAGTGTGCATTTTCACAAAACTCCAGTGTATCCAATCCAAGAGGCAGAGGGAACTTTGGTGAAAGACTAGCAAGTTCACAGTGCATAGCCAATTTAAGTGCTGCCTTGTTATTTATCCCAAGACAAGAATGCTTTCTTGCAGCAAGATATCTCAAAAAAGCTTTTTAAAAAGTTTATTCCCCTAGTCTTTCAGATGAAAGAAGATGGAAGCTTTGAAAAGCACTAACCAACTTATTGTCAGTTTACACTTGTCAAGCAGTGCATAGACCCATCAGCAGGGAGATACACAGAAGCACAGCAATTTGATTGGACCTTCAGGGCAGGCATGACTAAAACATTCAGCTGTGGTAGACTTCTGACAAGCTTGTCAATGCACTTTTTAGCACCCACACATCAGGTTAAGTTTCACTGGTTGTAAAACTCAGATAATGAACTGAATAGAAATACAGGGACATTTTGGGAGATCAGGTAGTTCAAGAATAAGTAACTTTGCTATTGCTTCCATTTCCCAGCATCCTACTGGTGTCTAACCCTTCACTTGACCCCTGCTTGTTCCTAACTCTTCCTGGTGAGTTGCTATTGATAGGCTATTTGCCCTGAACCACAATTTTAATGGCTGCATTTGCTACTTTTTGAGAGTGTTCTACACAAGCCACATACTCACACAAACAAGGAAAACAGCCTCCTCATGGCCAATAGAAAACCTGATGAGCTGTAGAGGTCAGTCAGCTTCACATCCACAAACAGTCACACTCTCTAACTCACTCAGAGGGGGAATTGGACTGCCTATTCCCATCTTATTTGACCCCATCACTGTAGCTCTCACCCACCAGGCAAAAAAACAAGAGACCACCATGACATTGACCATCTATTACAAGAACACTTTACTTTCCTTTGGAAGCACATTTAGGTCCCTTAAGGGATGAATGCCTAGGTTTAGCAAGAGCGTTGTGCTGCTGCCACACTGGACAAAATGCCCTCAAGGTGTATGCTATAGACCCACAAATGCTTCTACTACTGCTGCATGCTTTGCAGAGATTTTTTCCGCTGCTCATTTTTTATCCGTCTGTCAACTCATGTATGAATCTACCCTTTGTGATCATCTTTCATCATCTCCCATCCCCTCGCTGACGTGTGATTTCTGACACATGATGTAGGGCTGGTTAACTCTATAGAAAAAGACGCTCAGCCTTCCAGCTGAGAGGCCATGCTTAAACACGTAGTGCAGCGCTTCCCTGTCAAGGCCCATCAAGTCATATACATATATAAGCCACTTTTAACAAATCCACTTCAACCTGTGAACTTTACAGGGAATAATGGATGCAGCGAGATGAAATACATCACATAATAGAGATGCATGATAAAATGGGGTCTTGATCATGTATGTTACCGGAGAGATTAGTATGTCAATGGTATTTTTAACACAAGACCAGCATGAACATGCCACAGCTGATTTGAACTGAATTTACTACAACTGCCACAGAAATGTGGTCGTAAAGTAGAAATTTTAACCTCTGAATCGCTTCACTGTAATACAAGACATTATATGCCAATCTATTGAATAGTAGTTGTCATAGTTGAGTGTGGCCCAAACTGGCGGAACAACTGATGTGCTAATTGCCATCTCCATGACTACATGGGCAGGATGGTTAAAAAGTCACAATCAAAAAACAAAGATGGTCTCTGGACCTAGAAACCACGGCAAATGCAATCAAGTAGGAAAAATCCAAGAGACTCTGAGTTCTGAGTAAACTCACTATAACCATTCCTTGAAAAAAAAACAACCATTCACTCAGCTCTTCTTTGCCATGTCTCTGTTGGTTGCCTGGTAACTTCATAGGGATTATCACAATACCTCAAGGTAACTGTAAAAAGAAAGGGAGATGACGTGACTTTGTAGTACGCAAACTGGCATGTGTGCCAGACTTGAAAGCTCTCGGCACAGTAAGTGTATGATCCTTCATCTTTTGCCTCTCGGTCTCACCGGCAATAATCCTGGATGATGGAAGCACCTGAATTATTAGCATGTGTTTTATGTGTTTTCATGGTACAATTTGTGTGAAGCGATAGACCAACAAGGATGTCTTTCCTTTTAATATTTATACCATAATTTAGACCCAGGTTAACAGACTACAACCCATATTTAGAATTTATCATTGTAAAAGTTGTTTTGTTCTAAATAACAGAGCATTATTTTCTTATAACCAAGTTCTTTGTCAAGAGTAATGCCAAGTATCTGCTGGGAATCAAATGTATGGCTTTGCAGTTTTGTATCCCAAGGGCTACTCTGATGGAATACTAAGACTATCATTGCATTCGTAAATACTAGAGAAGGTCTGTACATGTTTCATTTATGCCCAGTCAATCATCATAATGCACCCTCAATGTTTGTTTATTTATTCCCAAATCAACAGTTTCAAGGGAAGCTTGACTCGTAATTTAAATGTATATATAATTTATTTGCCATGGCAAGCTTTTTAATTAGATCCACCATGATATATATGATTATAAGACTCTTTGGATACTAGCTGAAGACCAACAGCATATAAATGAATGCTCACTTGGTAAAACATGCTGATTCCCTAAAGTATACTCTTCATTTTGCATAAGTATTTCTTCATTTAAAGTCATGAGATGTAGATATATGAGGTTTCAGTGTGGTGCTTCATGTATACCTTATAGACTTGAGTAGAACTGGCAACATTTGAATGCCTTTTACACCCTTTTACAAAGGTTCAACCTTTTACACCCTCTTTGCAGGACTTGGTGATCACTGTTGCTAGCCACTGGCACACTAATCAGGCTAACATAAGATTTAATAAAAGCACAATCCATTTCCTTTTCTTATTGTGTTTAAAGTAGTTAATTCAGTCAGACAGCTAAATGGTTATTAACTTCTTAATCTTGCTTTGCTGTGTCTTTTGTCATGTTTTTTTCAGCATTTGTGTTTCTCAAAACGGTTCCTAGACAGTTTTAGGCAAAGGGGAACATTGCACCTATAGCAAGTCCATGAAGTTGTGTATTTCTTTCCATTGCCCATCGTGCAGATTAGAAAGTTTCTGCAACCCAATCAGGGTGGCCACACACAGCCTTGCAGTGAGCTCCTCCATGACAGCTGTGTGGTTCATTTTGAAGGATGTATGCACCTGTTTGAGCAATGTCTAAGTTTGCAGGAACAGTTTCTTGTACCATTTCACTGATTGGTGCTATTCTATATATAACCGAGTCCATTGGTCACACAACTGTACACCCCCATGAACTAACTGTATTCAGTTACAAGTGAAAGATTTTGATCATCGAGGCACCATTTCTTGGCTTCACCATCAACTGAACTCATGAGAGAATGTCACATTGATACTGTAGCTGTAGGAGATGGTGCAGCCGTCAATATGCTTCACAAAACCAGAGGATCACACAAATCCACCTGAATGAGCTTCTACCTGAACTGTTGTTCATGAAATGCATTGCAAAGACAGTTCTCCCTGCTGTCCCAATGTGTAAAGTTTTATATATATAAATGTCCGCAGAGCTTTGGCCTTATGTTAAAATTATCCATATACACACGACATCCAGATTACAGATGAGTGAATCAAAAGTGGCATAACTGATTCACATGACAGTTCTTGGCCAATGGGGAAATAGTTTTTTCCTGTGTGCACAGCAACCTGTTGCTTTAGTCAACAGAATAGTGCAATTTGAAGATAAGTAAGGTAAATCTTTGTGTTTGTGTTCTGACATAATGTCCTGATAGTGTCCTGACAGCTCAGCACATAGCTGGCAGTCACTCCATAACGAGGAGGGAAGCAGATTTAACTGATAACTGACAGTTGAAAACTAACCACCTTTAGGGAAACTATATGTTTTGTGCCTGAATGCAGAAGAGTAGTAGCAGCATAGTCTTAAGACTCATGAGTTACCATCATTTTCGACTTGAGTGTTTTATTTCTTGTCATTAGCATAAAAAGACATTATTCCAAATGAAACAAAAGCTTGTTGGATAATAATTAAATGTAGACTGTTTATTATGTCCCAAATTTTATAAATTGAATAAGAATTCCTGCCTAAATGAATCTACATTCTAATTTGGAGTCTAACACATTACGCTCCCTGCTGCTAACATAAAGAAAGCCTCATGTGAAAATCATATGACTGAAATGTAACATTTTTGTAATAATCCAGATGCTTAAATTACAGTCATATTGAGAGAAATACAAGTCAAAGAAAAGAAATTTAAAAAAAGGATCATCCAAAGTTTCATACGGTGATAGCGAGACCAGATGACCTAAGCAGTGATTAAAGGAAAAAAAAGTATTGATACATTTCTGTCTTAAAACAGGACTTACTCATGTGGAAAAGGAATCACACAATGTCTTTTCTGAGAGACAGACAGCTGAAAACATTCAAACACTCCTCAGATGATGCAGTAGCTGTGTGTCGATAGAAGATCTTCTCTCCCACAGTTTCCAACGCTGTCTTCAGGGTCTCTCTTTTCCTTCAAGGCCTACACCTGTTCTCTCAGCTCCTTCAGGAACTTCTGAACTCTTCTTTATGTTGGCATCTCTCAACTGTTATTCACATGTTATGTTAAGTTGACTTGACGAGGTCTGCCTCCTTTGAACACACAGACTCTTCTTCGCTTCTATCCGCCGCCTCCTCTCACTCTTATCTCATCACAGACAAGGTGCTGCTCATGCCTTCTGTGGCACACACATCACCATCTGAGGGAGAGAAAAAGCACACACACACACACAACAGCCAAGTATGTGAGTTCTGGGTAAATTGTATTTGTGTGTGTGTGTGTTCATAAGGCAGACAGCTTTAAGTTGGCATGCATGTGTGTGTGTTTCCTTGCAGTTTACTGTCAAAGTAATTGGCCTGGTGGAGGTGGGGGGTGTGTGTGTGTGTGTGTGTGTGTGTGTGTGTGTGTGTGTGTGTGGGGGGGGGGGGGGTGTTAGCTCCTGCAGTGTACAGCGGAGCATCTGAGAAATCTTCACATCTTTATTCAAAACCTCTGTTACTCCCCAAGGAAGAGACAGTACAGAGAGAGGAAGAGAAAATAGAAGAGTGGAGGAAAGAAAGGAAAAACAAGGGAAGTGAGTTATAGCTTGTACAGAACATTTAGTTCTGTCGGTACGGTAAAGAGATTGTGGACAATCAAACATTCTACCCTTATGTGATTTTAAAATCTTTAATAAAACCAGAGGCGTTATCATGCTGCAAAAATAGCCTCAACACTTCTGATGTCTGCTCTTGTTGGAATTCCCCCTTTATCAGCCACAAGAGCCTCTTTTTTTACGACTGTTAAGCAATAAAACTCTTCATTGATTATTGATCTTTAAGCGCGAAGGCATTTTAAAGCTCAGAGAGAAAAAGACCTTTACCAAGCTGTTGATACAAAATGGAAGCATCTGTTTGGCTCGAGTTACATTCTCTGCAGAAATGATAGTTATTATATGATATAATTTTATATATATTTTATATAATTTTATATTTTGTATATTTTATTATATTTTAGACTTGCAGGAAACTAAAACCACATCCTCATTAATGATGAAGGTAATCGCCATTTACATTCAGAATTATCTCTCAACGTAGTCCAACTTCCCTGACCATGACAACTTATTGACGGCGTTTCAGTTTACAGAATGAGACACGATCATGCTATTTTTCAAACGGATGCATCGGCAAACAATGCAGACAACAAAGTGCTGTGAAAAGAGGAAGAAGCATCAGCTGTGAGCAGTTGAATAAAGAGCAGTTAGAGACAGGCTCCACACTTGCAACTCATCAGGAAAAAAATATCTCTGTTGTGCACTTTATCACATCATTGTTGCTTATGGTATAATAAGAAATGCAATTAGCAGATTCTTTATTTATTTATTTTTAAAACATTGTGAAACATTGTTTGGCAGCTGAGGGTTGAACTAAGGACGCCGGACCAAAACCATGAACAGCATCAGACCAAAAGTACACAAAAGGGATTCATATCAGTGGTGTCAGCACGGCCAGAGCATTTATTTAACTGCTGAAATATTTAAGATGCCTGTTGAACCAACTGAAACTCAACGCTTCCTGGACTTTGTCAGGAAGACGAAAGATTTCTGGATGAGGATTCCAAACACCATCGCTTGATCAACATCAGAACCTGAGGAAAAACTTTTTCTTTGACTAGCATTACTTATGCACACAGCAATAAATTTGTATCCCAAGAAACTATTGAGTCTTGAATCAAATGCAAAAACCCTGAGAATGAGGTGTCAAAAATAACATGTGAATAAGACGTGTGAGATATTGACGATGGTTTGGATAACACGACTTGGTTGTACAAGTGAAATCACTGCTGTAGAAATGTGAGCTATACAGAACTGATTTTTAAAAATTAATATTAGCAACATTTGTCTCTTCGATTCTTTTAACTATTTTTTTCTCTAAGAATTTCTTTAAGAATTTATATTTTTTCCTCGGCCATGTAGTCTCTCTGTTTGTGTGTCTATAGTATCTTCTGGTTTACACTCTCCTGGTAGAATTTCCCTCATTACTTCCTTACATTCTGACCCTACAGGACTCATCTATTATTCCCTTGCTTTCAAACATGCCCTTCCTGCCTCCTCACACATCTTCTTTCAGTTTCCTCCCATGGTGTATTCCCCTCTCTCTTGTGTGTTTCTCCTTCTTTCTTTTTTCACCCCCTCCCTTATCTCTCGCTGCCTCCACACCATCCTCTCTTTCTCTGTCCTCAAAGCGATCTTCCCCGTATGTCGGTTGTTTGCCACCAAACCAGTGATTCTTCCTCATGTGTTCTCAGATGAGGAATCTAATATTTGGACAAATCTTAGCACCCTCCCCTAAAATAAAATCATTGCTGTTATCAAAATGTTATCAGAAGCAAACATTCTCTTTAAATAAAATTGCAGTCAGGCCTATAATGAACACAGTTTTATATACTGGCTCATTAAATAATCGTCCTTCTTCACTTAAATCTGCCTGTTGTTGTTGGAGTTGACTGGAGCTATTCAAACTTTCCAAATCATTTTTTAGGTCTTCAGGTTCATTAAGGACCAACAGAGACAATCACAGTCCAAAATAAGGCACAATATGATATTTGTTTATCGGAAAATGCAATATGGGTCCCATGTGAGTTTTAATGACATCTTCAAGTGAAGCTGCATACAGCAAACAACTGGATATCCCTGGTCTCACCCAGCATGTAGGAGAACCTCTGTGTGATGCACGCATGGCTAATTTACACATATACATAAATATGCCCTATTTATGTCAATGTATTGTTTTTTTTTTGTTCTTTTTTTTTAGATGATAAAACAAAGGCTTGTCTCTCATAAACTGTAAGAATTATTTATGTTTTCAAAAGGGAAATATAATTTTGAAGCCAAGAGAGGACAGATGGTTTTGTTTCAAAGTGAGCTGCTGCCGTGGGAATGTGAATGTTCTAGCTGTCAGCTGACATCAAGCGCTGTTCCCCGCTGTTTCATTTGAGTGTTGTAAACTAATCATTTCCAACTTTACCTGTTTGTCCGCTGTCATCTTTAATAGAGATGTAACTCAGTGTATGATGATTTTTATTTCTCTATATACTTATTTATTATTTATCTTATTTTTACCATCACAAGTGTCTGAATTCAAGAGATTTGATTAACTCAACTGCCTTAAAATTTGTTCCCATCGAGCTGGATTCAAAGTGTAAACCAAATTTATTTCCCTGCCAAAAATGCTTCACGGCACTATGATTTATGAATTCATTTTCCCAAGTAAAAATAAAGAAAAAAATATTTTAGTGCTTGCTGGATGAAGTAACGTTCAGTGTTACTTCAGTGGTTTCCTCAGTGTTGATCGTTTGCATGATGTAGGAACAAGAATACAGAGAGGAGTTCATAAAGGTTGGCTTTCCTGAGGTCAGTCCTAATGCAGGTGAGATGCTTCAATGTGTTTAGAGCATTTAGAGTTTAAAAATAAACAAACTGGACAAACACCTCCAAAGAGC
>JAQNCA010000032.1:3024843-3036315 GCA_029783725.1 Acanthurus tractus
GGTTCAGAGCTAATTTCATGACACTATGGAAACTTGCTTTCAATTTGTGAGAGTATGTTAAACAAACAAAACATAACAAAACAAAACAAAACCATCCACTAACATCAGGATTTTATTTCCAACAAACCAGAGGTCTTTATCGACAGCTTGGTCTATTGGGTGAAGTGGAAAAAACACACGACGACACCTGAGTCTACACTCTTGAAGCAAAAAGTTGAGGGCAAAAATCCAGACTATGATGGCCATTAAATTTGACCATTACTTTTTGCTTTTTACAGTGTGTTACACTGACTTTGTTCTTCACATCGTGCAAGACTCAACACTGGAATAATAAAGGAAGACAGGTTACTGTTCACTATGAGAGACACTGAGATGTACAACTGTATTTACAATATAGTTTAGAATATAACATCCTATTAAAACCTCCTCATTTTTTTGTTTACCCACATTTTCAAAACTGGAGTTAACAAGAGATAAAGCTGTGTTTACAACACTTCCCACCAAAAAAAAGCCAGTGCACTACTGGATTCCCCTGCAGTGTCCATACTGGGTAATTGTCCAATTAACCCGATTAATGTCATCTCCCATTTCCTCTCTTTTTCTCCTGCTTCCAAACACACACACACACATATACATATGAGGGGCCATTGAAGTTTTCTGCAAGGTAAAAAACGTACTTAGAAGTTAGTTGAAATATATGAATTTCCATTAAAAGGGGGAAAAAAAGGCGACGATAGTCCTAAAGCAGAAATCAATTATTGTTCTCGCTATGACGGAAAGAGACAGGGTGGGAGAGGGGAAGACAAGTTTCATTAAAAATTTAGAAGTACCTGTGCACTTGGGTAATGGCTGCAGACGGAGCTGTCCAGCATCTTCCATTGTTGAGCTGTCACTGCCAACGGATTTGTGGACACTGAAAGAAGAGGAAACAGTTTATTGGATACACTGAGATCTGCTCGAGTGACAGGATGGAGCCTCAATAGCACATGCCATAGACCTAAAAAGACATCCAGGCGTAGGTTTACTTTTTCATCAAAGAAGTGACAGCACAAGGACAAATACTTAGAGACGAAGACTTAGACGATCACAACAAAAAAAAAGGTGTAGAGACATCAGATGAGAAAAAACAAATGTGTTTTCTGGTATTCACATTTGTTTTTATTTATTTGTATTTTCTTTTGTTTCCGGAACCAAATAGTTGACCAACTGAGAGGCAACATCACAAGTATAACTTAAAAAAATCCTCTGAGCTGCCTGTTATCAGGCCATGCAGTTGATCACAACCTCCTCGGGCCTCACTAAATTTACTGGGCACTTAAAAAGTAAATATTGACATATCTCAATTAAATTAATTTACTAATTATTCGATAAAAAGTGTTTAAATAAATAGTTTACTATACTGAAAATTCTAGTGTCAGTTTAATCAAAAGTGCCTTCGAACAAACTGGTTAAGATGTGTGCAACTACACTTAACTCGGTGAACCAGAGTCCTATTCTCTTTCTGGAAGTGTAAGGGCACCAAAACAAACAAACAAACAAACAAACAAGGAACTTTTAAAATGTCTTGCTGTGGTTAATGTTAAAAAAAGCTAAAAACACATGCAAACTGCCCCCTATGCTACATGCTAGCTGCCACAACTAGTTTCTGTACCAGCAGGTCATGCACTACTCTGTCCAGTAGGTTTTCAAAGACACAACAGAGACTAACCCACTATACTGATCCTGTTGAAACAGTGAACGTGCTGACCCTACTTGTCAAAAATGTAGGCTATTCCTGGGATTAATAACTGGAAGGAAATCACTGAATTTTAAACTATGTTCCCTTCCTATTGCTACCAGGAAAAGTAACTCTATTGCTGCACAATGTAAGGCCTGCTCAGTAAGAGTTACATGAACATATGAATTAATGGAAAAAATCCATGAAAAAAAATCTAATCATAAATAAGTCCTATGAGTAAATTGACTTGTTTTTGGACTTGAAATCTGTTTCGTTAGATGCTTGAAAGAATCCTTTGGTATAAGTTAATATATTTCTGGTGGGAGCAAAACCCAGCGCACTTCTTATTTCTTTCTTTCATTCCAAGCCATTGAGAATCTCACCCTCTCTCCCTTTCTGCCCCCCTTGCAGAAGCAAGCACACACTGTAATTCATGCACAGTGTTATTCAGTCTTCCCGCTGGCTAGAAACCTCCCTTCTCACTATTAAAGAGACACAGAGGCACTGAGATAAGGGGGAGTGAGGGGTCAGGGGAATACCCATGTGTGCATGAGAGAATGTGTGTGTAGGGAGATATGTGTGTGTCAGAAGCCCATTCCATTGAACAGAAAAAAAAAAAGTGGATAGGTGTGGGAACGAGTGAGTGGGAGAGATGGAGGGATGTTAACTCCCGAGGATGCAGCATTCCTCGGACTCAGCCTGTGCTGCACTGCATGTTTGGGATCTACTGAGGCTTATGAATCATAAACATGATCACATGATTCACAGAGAAAAGACTATGAGGCAAGAAGATATTGTTGTGTTTCTTGTGATTGAAATTGGGATGAAGGCGCGTTGCTGTAGCTTTGAACTCCTCCTGCTCTCTCCTCGTAACAGCTGTTCATAGGAATAACATCAAATCCACTTTAGTTCTTCACAGATTGATTATTACAGCGAGAACAATGGCACAGTTTGTGCTCTTACTTACCCATCTAGGATAAGCTTCAAAGAAAATGTATCAAAGATGATCACTTGAAGCAAAAAGAAAAAAAAAATAAGTGTGTTTGGACAGTAAAAAGTAAAGTTTTTGGCTGCTGAGAGAGTCATATTTATCACGACCTTACAGAAAACTTTTTGTGATTTAAACCAAATATATAGTGTTTTTGTTTGTTTATTTTGATGATTGCAGACTTTATAAAATCTCTGTCATTGTTTTTTGTTGTCAAAGGAAGTCATTTTAAGGGTTCGGTCAGCGGTCCCCAACATTTTTTAGTTTTTGGAACCCTTTAAACCTCTCTAAAATGTATCCATCAGCTGTGACCAGTTCAACCACAGAGTGATTTATTCCTCCTTATTCCTGTCAAAGTTAACAAAAAAGGACCCAAAGGCAAAACAAAAACACAAAGTAAAACAAAACAAAAAGCAAGCTTTAATAAGTTAAAGCTGATACAATGCACAAAATAAACAAGGAAGCAAAGCATAATCCCAAAACTGGGATGATAGAAAAAAAAATGATCTGAACCACAAGCTGAAAAACAAAGGAGCACAGGTAGCACTGGGACATTGTTTTATTTGAATAGTACAAAGAAACAATGGTAAAAATGCAAAAAGCAGAATTGTTTTTTTTCTTTATTTCTTTTTCTTTTTCTTTTTTTTAGTTTGTCAAACCTTTAAATCATCTCACTTATCCTCAAAATTGTGTTTTGTTCCCTTTGTGGGAGTTCCGACCCTTTGAGTCCCTGCAGGAACCACTATGATAGAAGACACTAAAGAACATTTAAAGATATTTAGAGACATTAAAAAACTGTCAGACTATGACATTTTTCTTTAACCTTTTACTTTTTTTTGTCGTTGCATAAACAAGTTACTCCACATCTCCTGTTTACCATTAAACCTTATGGGTGGGCAAGTTTTGTCTTTGTTGTGTAATGTCTGAGTATTAACTGAAAGACCAAGCACACAATAGCAAAGAATTTAAAAATGCAGTATTTTAAAAAAACAATCTGAATGTTGTGCAGGTTGAAGTTCTGTGTTCAACTTAATGCCACAGCGTGATGTTTTCAGGATGTAAACTGCAGTCCTCATGTTGAGGAAAGCATTCAGACACATTAGTGTCCATGATGGTTCATTGATTTCCAATCGTCACAAGGGAGAGCAGTAGCTTATCCGCATCTCCTTTGATAAACTCTGGGCGACTCAGCTTGTAACTTCAGTGGTCAGACAGATCAGTAATCAGTGCTTTGACGGTGCAGGTTCCTCTCTTAAGTGAGAGCTGAAGCTTCCTGGGGCCGTTATGTTTCTGAGTACAGTTTCACAGTACCAAGACAGTGGTCCTTTTCACAGTACAATAAAGATCATTTTTATGAGCTTTCAGATGCAAATTCCTCCTGCTGACTACCACAGTTTACTAAAAATGACAAAACATTACGTACGTTTTGCCAGTATTGTGTAATTACTACTTCTGTCATACAAAATGTAGACTAAAAAAAGATGTTTTGAAATATTTAAAAGTGAAAATGGTAGACAGGTAGTGAGGAATAGATCTAGGCCATGAAACCAAAACAACAAGCCGAGGGATATCAAAAGGTCCTATAAAGCTGATATAATAAAACATATCGATAAATGCAACTTGAACTGGGGTTAAATCAGCAATAGTATTATTCTGATATTAAAGTAAGTTGCTGCTGTATAAGCTATCTGAATGTTGCTTTAGTGTTCTTTTAATAAAGGTTCTAATAACTTCCTGAGATTTATCTCATAACACTTTTTAGATTGGAAGTTATTACCTTAAAACAACTTGTTAAAAATAACCTAATTTATACTTTCTGTTTATTTTTCTCTGTTTATGCCATCTCTGAGTATCTGTCACGCTACTGTGTGATCTCTATCATGCACACCATCTCAAGGCAATGCAGTTTGGCCCAGAAAAGCAGTGGCAATAATAAGTCACCGCTAATGAACACAGGAACACAAAGTCACTTAATAATCATGTAAACACAGACCACAAAGAAGAAGAAATGGAAATAGTCGTGTCTTTTCAACAGAGCAAACTAGTGGCTTTTCAACACAAAAATCTAATTCTAAGATCACCATGGTTACCACTGCTGATTTGTTTTATTGGAGAACAAGATTCCTCTATTAATTTCATTTCACTGGAATCCTGGCCCTTTTTATAGTACGTTATAATGAATTGGTCAGATAAAGAGAAGTGAACTCTACAAATGTTCCAGACAACAATAAAAGCACAAAAAACAAATAACAAATAAAAAAAAAATGAAGAGAGCCTTAGTGAATTTTTAGGTTATTAATAAAACCATGTTATGATGACTGAAGTACCTGCAAGGTCTTGCTCTTAAATGTTTTGTTGTCCATGTTCTTCTTTGTTGAAAAAACCTGAATAGAAATGCTGACTGTTAAAGTGACTGACAGTTAAAAAGCAGATAAAAAAGATAAAGTCCTCGGCCTTAGGATAACTCTAAAACCATTTACTAGTACTTTATTTATTTCAGTTTTCCATTTTAGAAATGGCAAAACATACAGAAGTACTCAATTTTCAAATTACAGTTGCTCTTGATTCTGAGGCGCGCTGATTAAAAGAATCAGTTGATTAAATCTCTGCAAGCATCTGAAGACAGTCAGACGAGTAATAAATATGCAGCCCTCTAGGTAAAATGTGCACAGCTCAGAGCTCTTACATGCAACAAGCCACTGTTTCTCTCATAAGTCAGGTTCTGTTGACGTCAGACGACTGCTAAATAACTGTACAAACCTCTGAACACATGAAACTGGTCAGGTGAAACACAGTATTCAGCCAGTATATGGTGACATAAAGACACACGAGACTAGTTCTTCAATTTACATTTACATTTGTAGCCTAGCTGCTGTCTTTAGCCATTAACTGTTCAATGAACCACTTTGGTGGTGCCAACTTCCCATCCATCAGTATGTGGAAGGTGATAGCTCGAAACCTGAGACAGATAAGAGTGTCCGGTATCGGTGTTCAACCCTTGAGTGAGGCGTTTAATGTTTGCCTGGTATGGTATGCAATATCAATTTGCTAACATGCTCTAACATGCTATTAAAGCACTTGCAAGTAAATGTGACTGATGAGCCAAATTTATCTAATTCATCTAAAGGTTAATGTCGGGTTGGCATAAAACTGCCAGTGACCAGTAAAGTGAATCTGTGAATGTGATCTGTGGGTCCAGAGGATCACAGTCTATGAAGATTAGTGACCATTAAAGACGAGTTTAACGTTTTGAAGAGACTTGCTATGCTTGCAACTGTATGATGAAAACATCACTAGAGAGAATAAAAAGCCAGTGCTTACTACTATTTACCTAAGTCCTTCTTATCTTTTTTTTTTTTAAAGAAATTCATTTGTTTAACTTGCTTAACTTATTTAACTTTATTCAGTTTGGGGTTTTTTTTGTATTTTTTTGCATTTATCCATGTCCATGTTTACCAAAGCACATCCATGATAAAGGTGACAATTTTAGTGTATCTTCATCAAAGGAGAAAATGCCTTCATCTCTGTCAGCTCTTTTCACATTTGTGAGTGTGAAGTAAAAGTACAGCAAATTTAACTGTACCCAAGAAGAAATTTGTGATTATGTGGGGAGCATAGTGCAAATATTGAGACACATCCGAAACAATGCTAAACAGCCGCTGTTGAAAGCACCCTAAAAAAAAAAGAAACAATAATAATTTATTATTATTATTTATAGCATTAGAGTTGGACAGCCTAAAGGAGGCGATGCAAACCATTGCTTCAAGTGCTTTGCTTTGCACTTCGACATTGAGTCTTCTGCCTGATAACCAAAGTTTGTATTCAGTAGAGAGGACGGGTTGAGCAACTGCAATGATTTTGTTGCATGGTTCATACAGACTCTGCAGGGGCTCATTTTCTGACTTTCCTCTGGCCTTTGTAGCTGTTTTGTGCATGCTGGCAAGCCCTCTTTTCATCTGCACGGTTAGGTTGCCAAACCATGCTGTAAATTTGTATCCAAAGATCCTCTCTGGGATTCCCTGGTAGAATATCACAGTCTTGTTGCAGATGCTTAGCAAAGTTTGGTGTGAAAACAACCAAATCGTCTTTATCTGGGTTGCACTAGATCTTATCTTTGCTTGCTTTTGGCCCCAGGAATGTTGATGTATTTTAAAAGATCTTTGACAACACCACCTACAGTACAGTTGGTAAAACAGATCATTTTTACATTTACATCAGTGAGGGGAGGAGTGTAAAACAGCTAAATGACAAAAGAGAATGACCCCAGAAATTCAAGAACTAATTAAACATTAAAAAAAATATATTTCCTCATCAGTTCTGTCTCTTTTTATGTTTCACTGGTAGGTCCTCTAACTTCATATTATGCAGCACTAAACCATCTGAGTGTGAAATGGATTGTTGGTCCACCCACCACTTTTCCAGACATAAACATCTCAACAACTCAACTGGATGGATCGACATGAATCTATTTTAGGCTCAGTCTAAATGACTATGTTGAACCCCTGAATGTTAATGAAGAGATTGGCTCCTGACACTGACATTAGCGGTTTGAGTAGAATAAAAAAAATATTAGATCGACTGGTTGATAGACTCATGGTCCAGGAATGAGACTGGAATAGCTCTACCATCCCTTAATTTTTTTTTCTAGTGGCATTAATACGCAATAGATTTTATAATAGGTATAATATAATTTAAGAGATTTTCAAATACTAATGCTTTGTCACGCCCCTTGGTGTGCCATACAGATGCAAAACTGACCTTTTAACATCTGCATGAGATGCAGTGGGCTTTCAACAGACTCCATTGTAAAAACAGCCTTTGTTTCAAACTTTCTCCTGAAAGTGTTCATCAATGGGACATGATTTCCTGCTGTACTGAAGCAGAATGAAATGATGTGTACGGTTCCTTACACTGTTGAATACAAACAAACCCTTGAACCAAATGTTAAATGCCTGGGTCATTAACAATTGAGTTTGGGGCAGCGCAGGATAAAATAACAGGGCTGTATGACTTTTTGCCCCTTTGAACCCAGCCAGTTTTACTTTGAGATTTACTTTTAATGAAAGGCAAATTCAATTATATTCATCCTTGTGCACTGAAGTGAACAAATGAAACAATTTAGTTGAATAAAGGCCACTGGTTGTGTTACAAGCATCAGCAATCACCAATAGAAACGTCGCTGACTCACAATTGTTTGCTTATTATGAACTTAATAGGCTGCACATAACACACAGAGTTCAGAACTCACTCTCTCGTTTGAATGTCATTCTTGTTTATTTACCCATAAACCACTTGTGCTGACATTCTCATTTCCCTTCTTCTAACTGGTCCTAACTGTTTTAATATAATCGACTATACTGACGCAGTGCTCTTCATTTCACTGTGTATACATAGCGTCTAAATCCCAGCTATGATGATATTAAGAGGAACACAAACACACACACACACAGAGAACAGACACTTCCCTGCATCGCCATGCTCCAGGAACAATCTGCTCTAATGATTTCTGATGTGATTGGATTTCTCTTCATGGCCACTGGGCTGTATGTCCAATTCTGCCAGCCGCTGATTTGGTTTCCAATGAAGACCCTGTAAACGATGCAGAGGTTGTGAAGCTCTGGGGTGGCAAATCATGAACACTGGCCCTCAGACCCTTTCTTCTTTCCTCATTCCGTTCCACATCATGCTCTTCCATCCCTGTCATGTCCATCATTTCCCTTTTATATCTCATCTTCCATCATTCATTTCTTCCCCAGTCTCCCACATCCATTATCTGATTTTGAATTTTTGACAGGAATGATTTCTTTGATTTGTCATTTTCTCTTCTTCCCAACCAAAGGGTCCTTTTCTGTCTTTAAAACACATTTTCTTTTCTATCCTTGAATTTGTTTGCTTTGTCTTTTCTAATCTTTGTTTTCGATCTTTGTTCCTTTTACTGTTTTTCTTTAATTTGTTGTCATGAGCTACATATCACTTCCATTAAATCCTAACCATGCTTTTATTTTGAAAAGTACAGGTTATATAGTCAGGGCTTGGTGTGAGCTCTTTTTTTTTTTAGCTAATATCCACCTGTTTGTTTTATATATGTCATCCTCTGTCATCTGTCAGTAATTAGGGACAAATAATGAGTTTGTTGCCATAGGTAATATGCTCGCCATCACACACAAACCACATTAGAAGCTGTAGGAAGTTTCACATTGGACGCTTCCTGGTTCAAACCACTGTAGTTCAGACACAAGTTTAAGACTCGGTTAAGGGTGACTTGGTATATCTGGTATGAACCATGACAAAATTGCTCATGCATGGAGAAAGTTTGATTATTGTCACAAACTATTGTGTTGTAAGTTTCATATTTAAAGTCTTCATCAAAGTTGATTACTCATTTATAACTGGTCTATCTGTAGTTTCTCCTGTGCTTCTCCTTCATCAGTAAGCCTGCAAAATACAGAGAATACCTTTCCTGGTATAACTTCAGTTATTTATGTTTTTTATTTTAGAAATTCAGTAAAAAACAAAACAGGAAAAGAGTGTTTTTAAACAACGAAATACCTTATTTGAAATTCCAAATTCTGAAATCATAGTTTCAACATTATTTCTTCGGTCATCCAAAAAGTTAAGTCCAAGAATAATTCAGGAGGCATCAGGAGCTCAGGAGGCTAGAGTTTTCAAATTGGATTTATGGCCGTAAAAATGGCATCTCAGCCACTGTAAATCCCAGAAACGTGTACTCAAATCATCTTGAATTATGGGCGACCGTATGTCATGTAGTGGCCTGTCTGATGGTAAGGAGCATTCAGTTAATGTTGAGACAGCCAGAGAGGAAAGGAGGGAGGAAAGGAGAGAGGAAAAAAATGACAGAAAAAAGTGAAAAGGTGCAGATTTTTTCATCTTGTTTAGGTGTCTTTTTATCTCCCCATATGTGTTGTTTGTCCCTTTCAAGTCGGTCTTTCAATTTAGTCACAAACCCATCAAAGTAGTTTGGACCATTTGTTGCTACAAATTGTTCTCCAGGTTTAATTTGGCAGAAAAGAGGTCTGGGTGTTGGATGTTGTTTCCAAATCCTATTAGCATTAGGGAGACTACTAAAACGACCCCAACACAGTCAACATATTTCATGTAGTGGTGTGAAAAACAGAGTTTGGAAACAGACACAATTTAGAAAGAGCTTGCAGAAATAGTGCATACAGATAACAAGAGAAGGTCAGGCAGGTGGAGAGACAGTACAGCAATAAGGGTCGATAAATCTTTTTCACAGCAGGTGTTTTGGCAAGAACAGTAAAAGGTGTAACTTATAAAATTAAAAATGTACCCATTGCATTTAAAGTGAGCCAGTAGCGGGGTCACACTGTGCATTTAAATTGTCTTTTTTCATTAGGAAGGATCCTAACTGAGTAAACTGATGTGAAAGTATCTAAGTGGCATCCATGATAAGAGTTGTTTGAAATCTCTGAATGTTAAGGAAAGGTGCTTGCTTCCCCTCTTATCTGCTTTTGCACAGGATACACTTGACCATCCTTTAAGAAAGGAAAGGAGATAATGCCATCTCACGAGTCCTAGTGGCAGCAGTAAAGCAACACAACATTCAGCAAAAACAACAGACAAAAAACTAAGTTCAAATCCATATCCTGTTTCAACAACTTCAGAGCATGTTTTATGTTATGTAGTGGTTATAATTAAATGAATCAGTTTATTAACCATAACACGTCTGTCTTTAGAAATGTGCAATATGAGAACAATTTTAGCTAAAAGATACTTATAAAGGATAAGGAAAATAATAAATATCTTGGTCCAACCAAGAGGTCTTTCTAGATTTAACAAATAGTTTCATTTATCATACTGTTGTGATTTCCAGTGTGGTATCTTCTGCAGTGATGCTGTGAGGATGTGGGTGAAGAAATCTCCACTGACTTGATTGCATATAGTGGTGTTTATTACAAAAAAGCACAGGGTCGATCAGGTGTTCCGGACAACCTGAGAGAGTCTTCAAGCCAATACGAAAAACTGACGTACAGACACAAACATTTCACTTTTATAGTCTGGGTGGAGATGTTACCACCGTACCAGGTACTCAACACAACATAGATTGAATCGTCAGTTGTCAGGTGAATTTTAGAGCTTTCCAATTAATGAAACCAAGCTGAGGCCTGAGGCTTTGAACACATCTCTCCAAGGCCATGCTAATTCACAACACCAGATAACAGACAGAGAAGATGTTTTTGAGAAGATGTTTTTCAACCCATATAAGGGCCTATAAAGAAATACCAATGAGAAAAGGATTGTGGAACCATGTAAAAAAACACCACTTAGAGCCCAAAGTGTTAAACCATATAAGAGTTAACACATGTTGGGCAATGGCATAATATACTACACCAGCTTCCATACACAGTCCTTCATTCATTCATGCATCCCTTTTGTACACCTCCTGTTGCACAATTCTTAATGGAGACACACACAATGGAGACACACACCCCTGTCCACATTCCCCTCTCTAGTTCCCACCCACCCTACTTACCCAAGAATTAAAAATGCCATAGCCCAAAAACCAAGATGGCGACGCCTCACCACAACAGGGAGGAAACAGAGCCTGTCCCACCTCAGCCTGTGACTACACTGTTTCATGTACCTTTCATGTTTTCATGTGTGTTGAGTAAAAGTTTGCATAATGCTATAACCATTTGACATACATCTAAGGGAGCGATATATTCATCTACAATGGGGAAATGCCATTGTCTTGCTACAAACAAGTAGCTACACTGACTATAAACTT
>JAQNCA010000032.1:3086681-3098121 GCA_029783725.1 Acanthurus tractus
ATTTCTTTTTAAATGCTGCTTTAAAAATTGTTTTTTTTAATAATTTTGTCTGCTTTTTCTGTGTCCCGTTGGGGTTTTTAAATTTTAAAAACCGCAAAAAAAAAAAAAAAAAAAAAAAAAAAAGTACTTGTCAATTTCAAGTCCTTTTTTAGTTTTTTTGCGCTTATCTCCAGCATGGTAGTTTTTATTAGCTGGCTACAAAAGATGGGGACTGCACTCATAATGAAATCATGAAGCTGAAAATTAAGAAATGTTTATTTACTGCAAAGTGTTTTCTCAAAGTTGATGACAAAATGCAAAATCAACAAGCTGAACTGCACTGCAACACTGAAACATGGCGTTCCTCGGTGTTCCATATCAATTTCACTTGGGTGGTCTTCTGAATGCAAATAAAACATAAGGAAAAAAAAGTTATAACAATCATCCTCTCAAAGTGATCAATATGACCAGACAGACGTTATCACCACAAGCAAGTTTCCTCTGTTTTTTTTGTGTATTTTTTTTCTCTGATGTTGCGAGATCACTGACCAAACATGAAGAGTTTGGAGTTATGATCATAACACCTCAGCAGGGAGCAAACCTGTGAATATTGTGCCACAGATCACTCAGCACAGAAGGCTGCAGTGCTGTCAAGTGCAGATTTCATAACACGCAGTTTGCCTTTTCAGTCACAAGATGATTTTTTTTTTTTTTTTTTTTTGCATTGTGCTGTATTACATAACATGTCTCAGAAAACCCAATTGTCACCAGTTTAACTTGTTCCACAGTGCAGTAATAGTCCAGCGTGCGGTGCTGCTGTTGGTTCAGTACAGTGGTACATTCCTTCATGTGGCCAGTGACTCTTTATTCACTCGGACGAGTGAAACTTGTGTTTTTAAACGTATTTCAATCTTATCCGTTTCAATTTTGGTGTTCTAAAGCTTAACTAAAGCTCATTCGCCATAATCGATCTGGGCTTTGCGGCATTCGAAGCCAAGAGAAAACTTGAAATGAGACCAATGTGTTTGTGAGAGTGTGTGTGTGTGTGTGTGTGTGTGTCCGGTGACAACCACAGTGTTTCCTTACCTCCAGTGCTTTCATGTTCTCGTATTACCAGTTCTCTATCTTGTATCTCTCCTTCCCTCTCTCCAACACCTCTTCTTTCTCTCTCTCTCTCTCTCTTTCTCTCTTTTTCTGTCCTGCTTGCCAAGCCAGCCGGTGTTGACGATGCATTAGCTGTTGAAAGAGAATGAGTGTGTGCGTGTGTTTTTGTGTGTGTGCTGTTGACAGAGCTGAGAGATTTAATTGACACCCACAGAGAGAATTATACAAGCTTCCAAATGCTGTGTGTGGTTTTTTTTGTCAGTGTGTATGTGTGTGTTCTTAAACTTTTTTTCTGCATTTATGTGTGTGTGTGTGTGTGTGTTTATATGCTCATGCCCACCCATGAAAGCTGTGCGCATGTGAACAGGATCTCTAGTGTGCATGGAGTGTTTTTCTCTGTGTTTTTATGGAGGCAGTCGACAGCACTGTTTCACTTCTGTCCTTCACTGCCCCCCTTATTCTTTCTCCTCCACTTTTTTCTTCCATCTCTTCCTGTCACTCACTCTGTATTCTCTTCCTATCACTCCTTCTGAGTTGTAGCTCATCCTCTGATGTCCTTTGTAATGACATTTCTTAATCTATTGTCTTTTTTACAGCATGCTGCAGTACAGAGTCGGGATATTACAATATATGCTGCAAGCTGTCATCTGCCTCTGTGTTTTGATATGAATCTGCATTCACACACAAGTGTGTTTATGGTGTACTTGTGAGGATCCTCCATTGGTTGGGCTTATTGACTAACCTTATACAAGTAATGGAAGCAATAAAAGACAGTATAAACAAACCCCATTACAAGTAATTATCTATTACTAACCTTTTGCTAAAACAGACGATGTACCTTCTGCAGACGGAGGTCCCCATCAAAACAATTAAAACAGGATGTGCAGTTTAATGTTACCTGGCATGAGATTTGATTATTTCAGTGTTATTATTTCATTGTTCATGGAAATGGAAATCTACCTGACAAAGGCATACATATTTATAGACAAGGTAATGTATTAAGGTTTTATTCATGTAATGTTTAGTTGTCTTTGAGGGTTTTCTTAGTCATTCTCTGACTAGTGTTGCCCTGAAAATGAACAATAGGTGACACATGAGTACAAAAAATGTTCTCGATATGTTAGTTACTGAACATTGTTGAAAGCTTTTAGGATAATGGAAGGGCGCAACTCGACAAAATCTACAAACATGTATGTTTTTAAGTTATTTTAATGTGGAAATGTTATCTCTGTTTTTCTTTCATTTACAAAGTTAAAATAACAAGTGCAGCGCGCATGATTATTCAACTGAGAGCGATCGTCATTTACAGATCTTCCCAACTCTCAGTGCCAAACTGCAAGATAGATTGTAACTAGCCTGTCAACATAGTCAAACATTTAGCTGTGAAAAATACAGATATTTAACTTAAGAGATGGCAAAAAAGAAATGGCACCAATTTTAGAAAGAAATCTGACCCTGGATTGGCATACATGATCACATCTAATCACACGAGATTGTTCCATTTCTGCTGTGATCTCCTTAGAAAGCCACTGTCACTTCTGCAGGGCTCATTTTATGTGGGCAGACATTTTATTGGTATGGTTTTCCTCAAACATAATTCAAAACATTATATGGATATCAAAAATATACACATGTGCCTTTTTAAATGCTAGGGTGCTTAATGTGTATTGTTTGCTTGCCTGTAGAGGCCATTTCAACACAAGAGGTCACCCTGTGGATGTGAACCACAGAATCCATGCTGTTAACTTCAGAACTGATTACAAGCCCTAAATACAATATTTTGAGGTTTAACAACAGTTGGGTAGCTTAAACTTCAAATGAATCATAAATTATGTGTATATATATATATATATATATATATATATATATGTATATATTTGTGGGATTTCCTCTTGTAAAGATTAGGGTAAGGTTGTGATTTCAGTCAATTGTTAAAAAAATCAGTTCACCATAAATCAAGGTAAGTTTGCAGAAACAAACTGGTTGGAAGTTGACCTGTCAGTTCAGTGGTGTTTGCAGAAACAAACTGGTTGGAAGTTGACCTGTCACAAAACATTGTACACTTAAACACACGTAGCCAATAAATGACAACAAAACAAATGCTATTCAGTTAATTCTGTGTCTATTTCCTGACCTGCCAACATACTGGGTTCTGTATATACAATATGCAAGCGTATCAATACAGATACACGAACATAGTAACATAGTTCATTACAATGACATTCATAAACACATTGATTTGTAGACAAAGATCATATACAGTGAAACATAGCATATGTTTAATCCTCCTTTTATCTAATCCACTGCTGCCCTGTTGCCTTTTACAGCCCCAGGAAAGCAGTTTCATGCATGATAAATTTTACAACATCGTCTGTGTTTTTTTTTTTCCATCCTGCAATATGCAGATGATGACAAATCAACTAGAGTATGGCATTAGTTAATCCTGTGGATGTGTGCTTGCTTAACAATATGCATGCATAAGTCATTATGCAGGATCACACATGCTGTCATATGTCATGTGTCATGTCTGTGTTTTTTCCATTTAAAGACTATGTTCCTATCCCCAGAGAGGTGTGCGTGTTCATGTCATGAATATGTGTGTCTGGATTTGTCAAAGTCTTTTCACAGCAAACAGGCTGAATGAATGTTCGCGGACCTGTAACTGAGTCATCCAAATGAACCACAAATTCTTTTGTGTTTGCAGGTGCATGTGCGTATGATACAATAACATGAACAGAACAAAAAAGAAGAGAAAAATAAACATGGAAGAAAAGCTTGAATGATGGGATCTGCATGGCTAATGTGATTAAAACTTACATAAAATAAACTATAAGGAATGCATTGCTTATGAATATGTTAATGAACATTAATCACATCACCAGATGAAATGCATGTGACAGAGGCGAGATAAAAAAACAGAGTAAATATAGAAGCAGTGGTTACAGAATTGATATAGCATATCACAAAAAAAAATCTTTAGGTTTCAGGATTGTGCTGCTGTATGGAGAGCAATCTAAATGACAAATTTCCATATAAATTAATGTTCTGCAGCCTCAAAGTCAACCCATTGTGATTCACTGTGCTGTTTGTTAGACTGTATAAACATTTCCCACTCAATGGAAATGACTATAATCCATGATGTTGTGGTATGTGTGGAGGAGGTTTGCTGTGACCTTAACATCCTATACATTTCAGCGGTAATTAAGGTTGAAAGTCAGTACGCTCTTTAAATGTTAAAGTGGAGCTCTGCACTTACTAGAGTTTGGACAAAAATAATTCAGCTGTAGCCGAGAGTTAGCACAGTCAACCAACTGTTGGCTTCTGGCTTGTTTGCAAGCTACTAGCCAACATGCTACCTAAGATATGAAACCAATATTGACTGATAGCCACTGCAAATTTAAGCTTGTTTTTATTTTTCAAGGGTCAGTTAATGAATTTGATAATCTTCTCAACAGTTATCTTCTTCCAAGTAACAAGTAAAGATAAGTAAAATGCCCTGTTTCACAGAAATTGTGCAACAAAATCCCATCTTGCCTTGGCTTTTATCTTGGCCTCCTGTGTGTGTAATATGCTAGCTTTGCAGAACTTTATACCTATGACAGGCTTGATATGCAGCACAACAGGTAGCTATCTTGTGTTACATATAAAACATATTCCAAACAATTAAACTGACATAAAATTGCAGTAACAAGTCACCCTCTGTGTTACCTGGCAGTGATTCCTGTCCCTTGGTCCAACCAAAGTGATGACTTTATAATGTGATCTTATTATAGTTATTAGCCCTTTAATTCTAATCCCTGCTGTTAAAGTACATTTGGTCATATTTGTATTGCAAAGCCTTGCTTTGATCCACTTCCTGTTTGTTCTGTATACATCTGCAAAGCACAGTACAGTGCAGTGGACATAAACCCATCATTTTCCCATGAAGCTTTTAATGTGAAACATATGCACAAACATGAAATATAATATGAAAAAATAATTTGCTGCCTGGCTAACTCCCTTTCTCCCCCCACACGAAAAGAAGCATTCATTAACACACATCAACCCCTTTTTTTAAATTTGACTTTGAGTTTAATGTAGGAAACCTATTAGAAATTACAACTTTTGTTCTGAGGTGAGGGAGCCCCAGGCCCCATTACCCATCATTAATCTGTTCAAGATTGCGCCACTATTTTAAAAGATAACCTGGTGTCTATGCCTGCATGTTATCAGCATGTCAGCACTCTGACATTAGCGATTAGCTTCAAGCAATGCTGTGTGGAAATACAATCTCGCAGAACTGCAAGAATGACTATAGACCAAGATGGCTTTATTTGTTGCCGGGCCACTACTGCAAAATTGCAGGAGGCCATGGGCCACTTAATGAACAAATAAGATTATTTATGACATAAAATGAAACAAACATTAGAAGCTAAATGACTCATCTTTCCTTATTTTTTGGGGGATTGACTCTTAGCCCTTATGAGGGATAAATCGGATACTTTACTGCATTTAAAAGCTGCAACTGCTTTTTAGTTGTAACTGCTTTCGTTACATATGAAGATTTTTTTTACAATATTAAATATAGTTAGAACATACCAAAACTAAAAACACATGAACACAAGCAGCTCCCAACACGGACATAATGAACAGTATATTTAAGTCCTTTATTGTGAAATACAGATTTACTGGATCAGAATTATCTTTATTTTGTAGAATCTTTAGCTGATACTTGTCTTCCTTTGCATAACCAAACGTCTGATCCTGCTACACTCGGCACAGCCTGAGAGGCCATCACACAGAGATCAGTGCTCTTCCTCTCTTACTAACAGCATCATTTACCCATTAACTGAGCTGGCATATTGGTCCCTGTGCACAGCCATGACTAACTGATATAAACAAACCAAAAATTCCCAGTGTGAATCCACTTGTTCTAATTGTGAATCAGGAAACGGTCAGTGGGCCACCCGTGTTCTCTCTCTCACCCTCTCTAAATTTATCTTTTCATTATTTTCATTTCTGTCCCGCTCTCTTCTCTTGTTTATTCTTGAGAGAGAAGAGTAGAACTGAATGAAATTTTAACACAACAGCTACTTTCATTGTTGCATCAGGTGAGCCGTGTGATAGAAAAAATAAAAATGTATTCAGCAGTAACTCTTGTATGTCATTCTCATTTGAAGGCGCAAAGTGAGGTTGCTTTTTGATGGCTCTAATTTTGTTTTCCCCTTCGGAATTTAGCAATTTATCTTTGAGCGATCCACTTTTCTTATTTACAGCAGAGAGGAACAGGAGACTTTGCCGTGGAAGATCATGACAACAGATTTTTAGTTGGAATCATTCAAAGTTGTCAAAACAACCTCAAAATTCAGCTTTTCACTGCTTTTCTTGGCTTCAGCTCCGCATTACTGTCGACAAGAGAGTGAACTTGCAAGCGGCATCTTTTATGTGTGAATGTACTTGATGAAAAGGCTGTCGCAGTTCACAAAGTCCATCGCTTGTTCTCAAATCCATAAAATTATTTCTTTCTGAGGGATAAAGTCTCCACTTAGAGTCAAAGTAAATAGCAAAAAAAGAGATAATTTCACATAATAAGGGGTCCACAATATGTCAGTTTGTCTGACAGCATCAGACCACCATCAGACAGCATCATTACCTTTTGCATCAGAGGGATAAAGAAGCTCTTTCTGCTTGACCAAGTGTGAAACCAAAAGCCACAAATTGAGTATCAAGACCTAAATGGATGCTTACATGAGGAGACAGTCCTTGGAGTCGGTCCATGACAGTGAATTAGTGACAGATTCCTGTTGGCTCCTGGTAATTCAGTTTATTATAATCCAACTAAATTAGTTATATTTTCACTCAGGGCTTCCAGCTGCGAATTACAAACTGTCACCACATGCCAAGTAAGTCACTATGGTGCAGTCAGTGTTCAGACAGTTGTCTCATTATTCACAGTCTATAGTGCTGGTGTCAAAAAAATAAAAATGGACTCAACTCTGGAGCCTCTCTACAGTCAGAAACTGGTTCAAATAATGACTCAGCTCAAACTGTGTTGTTTGTAAATTTGGTGTAGTTGAAGTTTCTCTTATTAAAGATTTTTATTTTCCTTTTTCAAGACTAGACTGGACGCTTTGTCAAACATCACTGCCAAAGGAGTTATTCTGAACAAATACATGTGAAGACACAGACGTGTTGGTCAAAGATAACAGAGATGTGCAGCATCACCACAAAGAACCACACAGGATTACATAATTATGCAATCTAAAGTAGAACTGATTATTTCCATCATAACTGAATTAATACATACAACCAAATGAATTATTATTTTGATTAGTTCCCATTTGCCTGAACGTAGCTCTTGTTCCAAGCTAATCTTTATTTTCTGCTCCATGCAGCTCTTTTCATCTGCCTCTCACCGGCACTTGAAGAGGCCTTTGGCTTTAGCACCTCGCTGCAGTGCTGCATCTAAAATTATAACTCTCAAAGTGGGCCAAAGAGATTTAGATTTCACTGCACTGATGTGTAGGTGCCCTGATGCGGAGCTACAGAGGTCTTCATGTTGGGCTTCAAATATCGTGAGATTGCTTCATTTGAATCTCTGAATGTTAGCTTCCAATCACATAAGATCTGATTTTGAAAACATTTTTTTTTATAGTTTTCAGTCCTTTTCTGTCCTCTTTTTTTATTGTTGCCATAATGTATTAACTTGAACTGTGAGACATAAGACAAAAAGAACAATTTATTCTTGCTTGAATGTGTCGGATCTGAAGGGATTTCATATCAGAGCTGCATTCGGTCACCAAGCACTAAAAGGGATAAAATGGAAGCCTATTTTTGCCTCAGAAACTTGAATAACTAAGCAACAGTTGAGTGTTCTGTGTTGTGCACAGCAGCAGGATCGTTGGTATTGTTATTTTGATGAAGACAGTACAGAGTTTCTCTCAGCTGTCAGAGATGCTGGTATTGGAACTCACTCTCTGGAGACGCAGATGAGAACAACTGTGTGTTATAATTGATATTTTCAACTAAGCTCCAAGCAACACATTTAATAAGTATAATTATAGACACGTTTCTGAAATTCTAACCTGGCCTGGCTGTTTCTTGAAAAGTCATTGACTGCAAATAGTGCACACCACTGTTATTAGATGGGCGCTCCAGCAATTTAGCACGGCAGACCCTTACATCCAGAGGACCCGAGGGAGCAACAGAAATAATACGATGCTAAATGGTCAAAATTGGCTCATGCTGAAGCAGCTGCATGTCCTCAGTCAACCTAAAAATAACAATAAAAACATTTGATTGTGCATTTCCCCTTATTCAAGTTAATAGCACAACCTTTCATTAGTCCCTCCTTGCCTGGTAAACTTCCACATCTTTGAAACTCCACATTTTATAAACTCAGACTTCAGTGTTTAGAATTTGTCTCAGAACCCAAACTGCTTAATACTAGAATGATATTCTTATTCTCATTAACTTAAACTGGATCTGGTTTATGCTGATGGACATGCGGGTGTGTTTTACCTCAAAAATAATACTATAAGCACGTCTTTACAGGCACCATCCCTCATTGCACCATTCTGCAACGATGGATGCTAAGTGTGTTGAGCCATGAAAATAACTGTATGGAAAAAAACAAAACAAAATAAAACAAAAACCTGGTGCAATTCTAAATTGCAAAAGGCTTGGTTCTGCTCTCAAACCAGCTTTAAGTGGATACTAATATAGTTCTACTAAAACCACCCAGTGTGTGTAAATGCCCTTCAAGTGTTTTACCCATTGGGCCTTTAGTTGCAAAAAGGACAAGATCTTTCCAGTGGGACTGTCGGCTGAGAAACTTCACATCTTCACATCCAAGGAACCAAAAGACATTTTTTTTTCATTTCAGGTAAGACATTTCTTATCCTCTTTTTGCCTTTGTGATGACCTCTTAGCTCTGCCGAGACATCCTCCCGTACTGTGTGGCTGTAAAACATTTTGATTTAACAAGGATTTTTATTCATGGCGAAAGTCTTGACATTTCTGACTCTCTTCTCTCTTGTATTCATCTGTCTCAGAAATCAACATGACAACCTTGGAGGCCCTGTTTTGCTACAAATACTGTACAGTACATAATGTGCCGTACTTTGTAATCAGGAAACATATTAATTCAAGCCTACAATTTATGATGTAACCTTTAGCCTGCTCTTGATATATATTATGAACAGAAACGGTTACAGTCAGAGGTTTTTAAAAAATCAGGACACAGAATATAAAAGCAAATTCAGGTCCCTGTTAGCTTCCAGAGGATATCACTAAAGGATAAAATGTTTTCGTGCTTCAGTGGTTGCTGTAGCTGCCACTGGGCCTTGTTGGTAGGTTAAACACCCAGCATTCAATTTCTCTCCAATAATGCACATTTCCCCACCTACTGTTCTTAAAAACATGTTGTTTCTGTCATGAACATCAGGAACATGATTCAAAGGAGACAAAAAAAAACCAACTTGAAGAGTATGAATAAATGAGAGATGCTGTTTGCTGCCTGTCCCCTGCTGACTTCTGGGTATTGTTGGAGCACACAGTTCATTCGCTGAGTGAAATGGCACTGTCATATTTGCATAGTAAATGCAGTGGAGGATGTGCTTTTAGATAGACTTTTGGAGACATACTGTCTAAAAGGCTGGAGACACACCAACTACTATCCTGACTACCAGCAGATTGGCTTTTTAAAAAATAAAAGAAAAGGATACCTACTCAAGGGACAGTAAATGAACATTACATCACAATGTGAAGTCAAAGCCAGAGTCTGGTGTGTCACCGAAAATTTTCCATTAACCATTTCAGTTGCAATTATGACTTTGTCTCCAATAAAATGTGATTATATTCAGTGCTTGTAAAAATTCACCACATATGTTTTAAATATGTGATGATGCCTGGAACACGTTTACCCTCAACACTATGTCCAGTCTCAGATGTGTGTTGTTCTTAAAGTGTGTTCAAGCTTTGCTTTAAATTATTCCTTTACTGCAAATAATATTTGTCATGGACAGTAACCAAGGCAAGATAAGATATAAGATAAGACAAGAATTTATTGTTTCCTCATTATAGATATAACAATACAATGTTAAAATCAATTGTACAGAATAAATATGTGTATATATATATATATACACACACACACACACACACACACACACACACACACATTTATATATATATGTATATGATAAATACTATTCTTTTATGTGTGTGTGTGTGTATATATATATATATAATACTGTATATGATAGTGGAAGCTTACACATATAAATGAACAGAACAAATGTATGAAAGAATGTGTTTAAAGTAGCTTTGACGCTGCATGTGGTGGTTTTGTGGTGACAGGCTTTTTAACACAAGCTTATGATCATTTAACAGTGTTTCTGTCCCTAAGTGCTGTTGGAATGAATGACCTCCTTTTTACAATGTGGGTGTAGCAGTCTGTTACTAAAAGAACTGCTGAAGTCTCCCAGAGTCTGGTGCCGAGGTTAAGAGTTGTTGTCCATCACTAATGTCAGCTTCACTAACAACTTTTTCCCACCCACCTCTTTTATAGGATGGAGAGGGCAGGCCAGGACCTCGCTTTCTTCACTGTAAAAAAACACTGTACAAACTGCTGCCAGGAATGCATGTAACCAATGCCTGTGTTCAGACTTCCTGCTTAAGAGTAGAATTCTCTGGAAACTCCACTTTGTTTGTAATTTTACTTTCTTTTTCATGTCTTTATACATTTATGAATTAGAGTCATAAACCCACCGGATGAGCTCAAGCTGAAACATTTAAAACCTTTGCTAATGCCTCTTTTACTTTGGCCGAGAACCAAGGGCTCATTTCACTAAACTTGCAATATCCAAGCTGCAACTTAGCACATTTTTCTTATTTCAATTTTGACATGTTTCAGTAAGCAAATAAGGTAAACTGTGACCTTAAACGAGCCCTGTCCAACTGGGCAGAAATATCTGAAATTTGCAAGGGATAATCATTAGTGAAATGGAATGCTGCCACTGCCTTTTGCAATCTGAGTATAAGCAGTGCTTATTAAATCCCGAAATCCATTATTTAACCAAAACCACTATTTACCCTTAACTGAGCATTTAAAATGGCTTAAACAAAACTAAAAAAGAAAAAAAAAAACGAGCCAAAAGCACTACTTATTTGGGCAGATATTGTCAAAACAAGCAAATAGGATATGTTAACAGTGACTGTTGTACAGACACGGTCAGGATGGTGAAAGGGTCAGTGTTGACATGAGGGTGTCAGTAAAGTAATAGTTAGATAGTAAGGTCGAAAACTTGGTGCTGTACACCAGCATGGATACAACTGGATACTAGTACTCGACTGACTGCCAAAGATTGTTGTCATT
>JAQNCA010000032.1:3185429-3196415 GCA_029783725.1 Acanthurus tractus
TCCTTAAACCCCCTTGTTCCTAATTTGATATTTAAGCTGTAAATCTGCTTTTTATCTCTGACTTAACTAAACATTTAAATTAATCTAAATTGTATTTACTTCTTTTTACCTTGGATATCCATGAAATATAGAAGTTTTAACGGTGCATATTACTGTTTTGTCAAAAATATTGGGCTTTCCTCTTTTTTTTCAAATGATCTAAAATTGTAAAACTGTCAGATCATTTTTTTAACTTACACAATGTCATAGATTTTTGCCATTTTTTATTAAAGTTTTGTTTTGCCCTCTTTCCCGTTGGTTCATTTAATGTGTACTGTGCGCAGTGAGATACACTACGTCATCAAAAAGGAAAAAATACCATTGATTTAAATTTTTTCTTTTATATTTTTTTTCCAGAATGCTGCAGACTGATTTATAAAATGCAGGATTTAATATCCACATCCAAATCCTATTTCAGCGACATAAGGCCATTGACACTAAGCACTGATCCACGTAAAACTAAACCAGCAAGCACTGTTCAGGATCAAATACTTAACTCAAGTGTTTGCTCAGATGATGGAAATTCAGAGCTGGGCTGACACACTAATGATGAATTTAGACTGTTGCCCTGGGACCCAGAGTCATTAAAATACTTTAATTTATGTCAGACCCCCAAATCCAAAGCACTAATGTGAGCTTAAGGTCCTATTTCAAATTGACCAGGATTTAAAGGGACATCCGCCCTAAAACATTCCTGCTGTTGAGAACAGCTACTGGCAACATGTGTGGGCAAGTGGCCAAGGCCGTGGACTTTATTTGCATTCTACATTAGCATTTATCATACACAGAGCGACGAGACATACGACACTGTAGGAGTGTGTGAAGGTAGAATTTTGTTCTTGAAGGGATTTGAGTGTGGATGGGCTTTTGCATCAGTAACTGCATTATGATTCATTTTGGCTATTTACATTATAGCATAACATATTATATTGCATAGACATTACAATGTGTGTTAAATTTGATTTCAATTTGGACAGCAGCAGTGTTTTTCATGTTTTGGCTGCATACTCATATAATCTTTAATATGAAATGACATGATCATTATGAGGATGAAGTGCACACTGTCAGCTTTCATTTGTGCGTATTTTCCACACTATTTGAGAGACCATTTACATTTTTGTATTAAGCTTTGACTATTTTTTTTTGGGGGGGGAGTCACTGTCTAATCTTATTAATGTTTCATTGATACTCTCATTATTCAAGATGTGAGTGAGCCAAAGGAACCGTATCCTTCTATCACTAAAATTCTGAACGATGATGTGCAGTAGTGCTCTAACACAGAGTTAAATTTGAGTTTGTAATGAGGATAGTTAATACAAAAAACTCATTTAAGACATAAATTAACTTATTTTTTCCATAGTTTTTATAAAGTTGTGATTTTTTTCTTAATTCTATCTGCATGTAAAGCCGTAGTTGAGCAGATAATTCAAATACAGAGTAAGAATTATTATAATACATTTCCCTCCCCTTATATCATTTTTGTTAGATCCTGATTATCCTAATTACATTCACATCACACACACACAGTGTGACACTTTTTCACTCAGAGATCAAAACGGCATCATCTGAACATTTAGCGAGTAACTGAGGAGCCGTTGTTACATCATGCTAATGTGTTAATATGCACCGCGATGCTTCCCAGACTCTGTGGGCATGAGGAGTTTAGTATGCATGAAAGAAAAGAGTTTCGTATGAAGAGTCGAAAGGCAGAGGGGTTTACTCCCGTTCCAAATGGATGCACAAGAAGGCAGCACAGGAAGCCTGCTGACATGACCTCCTCCTGAATCTATATCAAGGGATGTGTGCAGCCAATCACAGAACACTTGGTGGTATATAAAGGCTCAGGCAGAAGCTGGGCCTCTTGGCTGTTTTCTGCTGCCAAGACTGGATTCTTTGCATTTAGTTATTTGTGTCAGGGTTTCAGCCAACTCGGTAGATGATTTGTATGCCGTTGCCAGCGTAAAGTCTGGAATTACTGGATGTGTTAATAAGTTAACTGATCAGATTTTTATTTTTGATTTGTTTTGCATCCTAACCCTGGGGTATCAGTGTTTTGGATTCTTGTTTTGTTATATCGTCTTGGTCTTTCTCTTAAATGCATGCTCCATTAATAAGAGGATATTTAAAAAATGGAATAATCTGACTTCTTAAAGAGAAAAAAGTAGAGACCAAATTATATAAGATCAGCTTATGGTTGTGATTGATACGAAGCACTTTTCCTCATGGAATCTCGGGAGTCTTCTCTCCATGTATCCTGTTTTCATTTAGTTTCACAGATTTATGAATACAAACTACTTTATTCTTTAAAATGCAACCCCACCAGCAACAATATGGTGATATTAGTCCTTCAAAGACAGGCAATATTAGATTTTTTGGCTCATAAATATATCATTAAGTGATGAATATTTAAAGTAGAACCAAGTTTTACCATTTTCCGTGGTGCCGAGGCCTCAGTTGGTTTGCATGAGTTTCGGATAGTGACTTCATAAGGTTGACCTATCGACGGTGTCTTGCAGTGTGGGAAATGAGCTAAAAAGAGAAACTGCTTGACAGCCTGATGAAAAAGGAAAAGAGAAACTCTTCCCTCCCTGGATGTCTGTCTCTCTGTCTCTTCCTTTATGTGTCTCGCTGGCTTTCTCTGTCTCCCCTGGCTCTCTTAATAAATACCCTCACTCCAAACTTAACCTCTCTACCCTCTCCCTTTTTTGTCTCTTTTTCACTCTATTTTTTTTCTTCTCCTCTTCTTACATCTCTTTTTTCCTCCCTTACTCTTACTGTGGCTTTTTAAAGTGCCGCTCTCCCTCGAGGCCTTTCTATGTCATTACTCCAGTCCTGGATTCAAAATGTCATTAAAGTCATTGCTTTAGTCAGGAATTCATTTCAATTAGACCCAGTCTCCTTGGGACTCCCGATTCCTGTGTCGTCTTTTGCTCCTTCTGCTTCTTTTTTTCCTCCTCTCCTTTTACTCTTCCTTCATTTCCTTGTCAGTGACATTGATGCTGACAGAACGACCTCATGCTAAAATATGTTTCAGTTTATAAACTAAATATAGTCTGCCCCCAATTGCCCCCAGTGGTCTGGCCAGCACCTTGTAACTTGCCATCTGTGCGTGAGTGTGTGTGTTTATGTGTGTGTCAGGAAAACAGTAAAGGGCTTTGGATAGAAGTCAAACATAAATGCAACCTGTTATTATTTCCAATCAGTGCATGTTTCATTTCTGTAAAAGAAATTGGTAAGGATGCAATTAAAACATGTCCTGACGTTGGCATGGAGAAAGGATGTTAGGAAAACCACCTTGTCTTAAACCTGGTCGAGGAAAAAGAGTTTTATATGTAGATATAACACAGGTTATACTGATCCTGAGTCAACACAAACAGTTTCTGCGAGATATTATTTATCTAGAAAGAAGAAAGTCCTTACCATTCATCAGGAAAAAAATGGTCATGATCATTGTGGCCCATCCTTTGGAAATTTAAACTCCATATACTTCCACTAAGAACAATGTAAACACTTTTTTTTTTCTACTCAGCATATTTCAAACTGTCCTTTTGTCCTTTAGAACACCTCATCATCTGTGCCAACAGTCCATTTCTGTAGTAGCAACACTTTGGACTTGTTTTCACTAGTGATAAAATTTACTTCCCTTTTGGCAGTAAAGCATGTAAGCACAGTTTCACTTGAGGGAGTTTCTGTTGACTCATGTAAGTAACTTTATAGACTATAAAGAGACTTAAAGACACTTGCTAGCCTTGCAACACTTCTCAGAGAAGTTTGCCTTCAGGGCTTTGTGTGATTCAACCCCTAAAAAGCCTTAAGTCAAACAATGTAGGACAAAGGGTGACACATTACAATGGGGAATATGTGTTGGATGAAGGGGTCAAACACAGAAGATCTGGGTTTGTGTCCTGTTAAAACTGTAAGCCAGTATTGACATATTAACTTATTATTGTCAGTTACGGTTTGCATGTAAATGACCCTTTAGAAAAGCCTCTAATGCCACATTCTCCTTAGGAGTTGTTTGTTACACTGATGTTCTCTCAAAGTAAAGAGTTTTGTATCTTGTGAATGCTTTAGTCTTAACATGTTTCTTGGATGCAGGTGCACTGGACAGGGTCATTTTATTATTCAGAAAAGAACAAGATTCATGACACTCTTGCTTAGCATCAATTTATTGATCTTTACTACACTTCCAGTTCCTCTAGACCTTCATCAAAAGTGTTGTAAACAATTCTACAACAGGGATCTCAAGTAGCTCAGAAAGAAGAGGTGAAGCATTATAAATACATGATCGTTGTTGTAATATTCAGGTCAATACGGTTTAGACAGGAAATGATGGTTAGGATGAGGAAGTTAAGGGAAACATTGCCATTTGCAGTCATGTTTTCAGTACTCAGAAAAACATAGTAAATAATTGTAATGTTAATTGTAATGATTTCCAGTTTCATAGGCCTACTTACAGCAAGAGCTTCATGTAACACTAAATGTGAAATGGCTGCAGTGTACTAAATGGCTCTTTTTAGAGTAGCTTGGCATGTAGTTGCTTGTTTCAGTGCAAACATACTGATTCTTTAACTTCATGTGAAGAATAATTTGTGGCTTCACTACGGACTTAAAGCACCTTCACCAACAGTGTGGAGAGAATGATTTAAGTACTCAAGACTGATATAATCTAGCTATAAATTAAAAGATTGCAACTTGAAGCCAAACCAATTATAAAATAACCTCCTTTTGTATTCAACACCATTGATTTTTATACTAAGAGACAATTACTATTTTCCAAAAATGTATAGAGCTTAAATATGAAAACACACATGTTGTCTGAGTATGTGTCCATGGTTCCTGATGTAATTAATCTATCAGGGGTTTTTGAGTAATTATGTTTTTAGTAAAAAGGAAGAAAAATAAAAGGTTATCATCATTTAGGTGTAGCACCTGTCAGCTGGAAAAGATCATCTGGAAGAGCAACAGCAGATCCATGGTTAAAACACGTGATTTCTTTGGAAGACCATTTAAATGTGGCTGCATATTTAATCTCTTTTGCCAAACACTTTCCATCAGTACTCAATAACAAAGGCAGTGGGTTTACATGTTGATGCGGGAACAGTAATCTATCTAGTCACTTATGATAAATATGTGGCATTTAAATGTTAATGATAGCTCAAGTAAAATCTCAATGCAGAGTGTAAGGATCTGTGGAGCAGTATATACACTGATTGATTATTGGAGCATCTACTCTAGAAATAAGACTCTTTAGCAAATAATGGTCAAACTGGGAGAGAGGAGGATATCTTATATGTCACAAAGGCAATCTGCTATTTATTTTTCAAACTGAATCTGAAATCTGAAATGCAGATGAGACATTTCTGTCCAAGGATGATACACAAAGTTACCGCACACCATTATAAATAAAAAAGTAATGGTCTGGAGGTTGAAATCCTTTGTTGTTGTCCCGCATGTGGGTCTGTAAAGCAAAAGGCTTTCAGTGTAAATTATGAAACATATACTATCAGTCAAGTTTGGACACATCTTCTCATTCAATATTATTTGTTTATTTTTACTACTTTCTACATTGTTGATACATACTAAAGAGATCAAATATATTGAGCAAGATTTATGGAATTATGTACCAAAGAAGTGTTAAATAACTAAATATGTTTTATATTTTAGATTCCTCAAAGTAGCCACCCTTTGCTTTTGTTGACAGCGCTGCAAACCCTTGGCCTTCTCTCAATGAGCTTCATGAGGTAGTCACCTGAAATGGTGTTCACTTGTCAGGGTTCCTTTATGGAATTTGTTGCCCTCTTGATGGCGTCGGGACCATCAGTTTTATTGTGCTGAAGTCAGGTTGGTACACAGCTGACAGCCCTATTTGACAACTGTTAGAATTCAAATTATGGCAAGAACCAATCAGCTAAGTAAAGAGAAACAGTCCATCATCACTTTAAGAACTGAGGGTCAGTCAGTCCAGAAAATTGCAAAAACTTTGAATGTGTCCCCAAGTGCAATCGCAAAAACCATCAAGCGCTACGACAAAACTGGCTCACATGAGGACCGCCCCAGCAAAGTAAGACCAAGAGTCACCTCTGCTGCTGAGGATGATTCATCTGAGTCACTGGCCTCAGAAACCGCAAGCTACCAGCACCTCAGATTAGAGCCCTGATAAATGCCACACAGAGTTCTCGTAGCAGACAAATCTCTACATCAACTTTTCAGAGGAGACTGCATGAATCAGGCCTTTATGGTAAAATAGCTGCTAGGGAACCACTACTAAGGAAAAGCAACAAGCAGTTTGGGCCAAGAAACACAAGGAATGAACATTAGACCAGTGGAAATCTGTGCTTTGGTCTGATGAGTCCAAATTTGAAATCTTTGGTTCCACTCGCTGTTTCTTTTTGCGATGCAGAAAAGGTGAATGGATGGTTTCTACATGCACGGTTCCCACCATGAAGCATGGAGAAGGAGGTGTGATGGTGTGGGGGTGCTTTGCTGGTGATACTGTTGGGGATTTATTCGAAAATTGAAGGCACACTGAACCAGCATGGCTACCACAGCATCCTGCAGAGACATGCCATCCAATCCGGTTTGTGTTTAGCTGGACCATTATAAATGTTCCAACAGAACAATGACCCCAAACACATCTCCAGGCTGTGCAAGGGCTATTTGACCAAGAAGGAGAGTGATGGAGTGCTGCGCCAGAAGACCTGGCCTCCACAGTAACCTGACCTAAAACCAATGGAGATGGTTTGGGATGAGATGGACCGCAGAGTGAAGGCAAAAGGGCCAACAAGTGCTCAGCATCTCTGGGAACTCCTTCAAAACCATTTCAGATGATTACCTCATGTAGCTCATCGAGAGAATGCCAAGAGCGTGCAAGACAGTAATCAAAGCAAAGGGTGGCTATTTTGAAGAATTAAAAAAATAAAACACGTTTTGAGTTATTTCACACTTTTTTTTTTACTACATAATTTCATGTTTGTTCATTCATAGTTTTTATGCCCTCCGTGAGAATCTACAATGTAAATAATCATTGAAATAAAGGAAAAACATTGAATGAGAAGGTGTGTCCAAACTTGACTGGTAGCGTAGCTACATCACAAAGAGATCCTCTGGTCTTTCTTACATGCAATTTTTTTCTCTTTAATTCAAAAATAGTTGTACATTCCTGAAATATGTATGAATATGATATTACTGATTATTTTCAACAGTAAGTTGAGAAAAGGAAGGAGATCCTCTAAGGGTAGGAGCAGACAGAATACAACACAGACTTAGAGAATGAATGGGAAAGATATGAAGACTTTCAGCTACTCCTAAATTAATAGCTTGTGTTTAATAAAAAATAAAACTGCACAATAAGTGATCAAATATCAGTAATTAAAATGAACATCAAAAACATATGTTATCTACATTGAGGGAGAGAGGAGAAAATTAGTGAGTGAATGAGTGTGTTTCAGTGTCTGTGACACACCTCTTACAACGAACATGCCAAAGCTAGGAGTTCCCCTCTGTGCCTCCATCTGTGCATGTTTGTATTTAGCATGGTTAGCAAGTTTAATAACATTGTTTTTTCCCTCGGTCCTCAACACTAGAGTTGGCCCACGTATCGAACAAAACACATTGTGACTTGGGTCAAAATGTGGAAGGTCTTGCAACAAGTGCACTGAAATTTGGAAGCATTTTTTAAAAACCTTTTCCATCTATTTTCAGTGGAGCTGAAAACTTTAGCATTGATGGGTGACACCCATCAAGCAATTCCATTTGGGCCCTCTCATCTCTGCCTCTGCATGCTAAGATACTAAAACATAGACCCCCCATGGAAACTGAGAAACACCTTTTTAATTGACTCACTATGAAATCAGGAGATTAAGAGGATAAATTACCAAAAGTCAACGGGGGAAGGTTTTAAAAGTAGGGACACTGCTATTAATATGCAGTATGTTGGCAAGTGTGTTTTACCAGTGTAACATTTCTTTTGTGGACAAAAGCCAGTTTTCATGACTGCACAATAAAATGCTCTGAGGCGCAATTCCTGATGTAACAGTCAACAATGTCAACTTCAACAGAATCTGTATTTCAATGCAAGGACTATAGTACAAACAGAGTAATCTTAAGGTAAATTCATAGCTAATAGATTTTTTTTTCAGCAGATGAATCGCCTGATCAGTTTTTTTAAAAAAAAGGTAAGTATTTGGTCAGAAATATTCAATAAAAAAGTAAATATTACAAAAAATCAAATAAAAAATTAATTTGTGAATTATAGCAGTTGTAATATTAGCGATTAGCAAAGTTACACAAATATCCAGTGTCACCTTGATTCCCTTTAAGTCTGATTCATGCTGCGCAAAAAAACAAGTTGAAAAACACCAGCTTCATACTGACAATTATCCTGTTGTAAGAATTTTAAAAAAGCATTCTGAGCTCGAAAAAAAAGTCTTTCCACAAGTGGTTTATTTATGTTAATTTTTGCTATATAAAGCCCTGGAATTCCAGAATGAAAAAGTAAAGCAATAAATAATAATGACAAACAATATTTGTTTTGTTCCACAGTGTTGATTTTTGGATTAGGGAAAAATTAGGCATTCAGTTTAAATTTGCTTTATTGCTCTGAAACTGTGGGTGTATATGACTTTAATTGTGTTTCTCTGTGGTGCATTTATATATGTGTGTGTGGGGGTGTGCATGTGTGTGTGTGTGTGTGTGAGAAAGAGAGAGAGAGAGAGAGCAAGAAAGAGAGAGAGCAGAGAGAGGGTAACGGTGGGGGAAATCAGCTGCATTCTGCTTTGTCTCGATATCAGCAATAATCTCCCATTAGTCATTTCTATTGCCAGGCTCCAGTGGTGGAGCAATGACAGCAAGAGAGAGAGAAAAGGGAGGAATAAGGAGGAAACGAATAGAGAGAATTAGAGTGGTAGAGAAAGAGATAAGCACTGCGATAAAACAAGAGCACAGAAGTTGAGAGATATGAGTGATAAGAGGATAGAGGGTGATGCAGCAGAAAGAGGGGTTGAAGAATAGAGATGAGAGGTAGAGAGAAAAAAAGATGGGAAAGATACTGTAGGATGAAAGGCACAGCTGAAAAAGGTAGAATAATAGAGAAGACGCAGGAAGAGACTGAAGAGAGAGGAGGGAACTGAACAACTGTGGGGAAAGAGAAGAGTGGGAGTCAGAAGAAGAAAGGTGATGTTATAGAATCAGAGATAGAAAAAGAGATGGACCAGTGAAGAGAAAATGGAGCTCATAGGCCATGTTTCCATCAAGATATTTCAATGGGCTCCTTGAGTATCTCATCAGTAAAGGTTAATGGAACTGAAAAAAAATGAAAAAAACTTCCTCAATTTTGCAAAAGTTTGCTTGAGGTGGGTTTTGCCTTTTTTGAAAAAGAGTTAATTTGGGGATGGAATGGAAGATGGAAACACATTTTCAAATAATTTCTGACAAAGTGAAAATTTAATTTAGGAGATTTATAAACTGGCTCTGCTCTGAGAGGAGGTAAAGAAGAAGAAGAAGAAGAAGAAGAAGAATAGAAACTAAAATAGAAACTACTAATTTTTGTCCAAATGGATTTGTTGTAACCATTTGCACAATAATAATGAATTTAACAAAAATTCCCATTGTGTCTCTTCATTTTTTATTGATTAAGGTTCAACATTTTGTCACACCTTTTTTTCTGTAATGGTAATAATGCTTTTACAACTTAAAATGACACCATCCACTGCTTATTCTGATAAATTAACTCCTAATAGAGGGATGGAAACAGACGTTCAGTCGCAATTTCTTAAGCCCATCATCAAAAATTCAGTTCAAATTTGCGATAAATTTCGATTTCCCCTGTTTCACAGAGACAAACAATAAAGTGTGTCTGTGTACATACTTTTTTCAGATTAAACTGTGTAAGTATTTAAGAAAATATGATAAAGTGACAACACAACTTCCTATGGACAATGTATGTCTGTGTACATGCATCTGGTTTATTAAAATGTAAATTTCCAATACACATGATTCCACAGATGGGGATCAAACCCATGTTACAGGCCTGTGCGCCGAACACCCACCAACCGAACCATCTCTGCCCCTGTGAAGTCAACACCATCAATACATACACTGTTAAATGTAACAAGTTGAGATTACTTACAAAAGTTTAGAAAACCTATTGCCTAGAAAAAAGTAAGTAATTAGAATTACTAGTCTCAGGTTATATTTACTCTATATCTACTTCTGAAGTTTACTTAAAATAAAGTTCTATTTACTTAATTTGGTATTGCTGCTCTAACTCAAAAAATGCCAAGTGAAGGTAATTTGATCTTTGTAATTTACAGCAACTCACATAAACCTAGTAAATCTGACTTAACCCCACAGCTGTGTTTACTCAGTAGAATCTAGGAAACCGATTGCCTTGTGTAAATTCAGTAATAAAAATCAAATGACTATTTGTACCCATCTTTCTTCATTGGAACATTGTGGGGATCGGAAGAGCTCCGATGATAAGCAATTTTTTTCTTACACAGTATGGAATTAATAAATCGTAATTAACGCAATAAAGTCTCAGCCCTATAAATAACCTACCTAGAAAAAGCTTCTTCACATGCATCGAAAACCTCTCCTGAAAATTGCGCTGAGCATGTGCACCATTGAGTTTTTGTTTACTCCTGTAAAACAAGTTCAGTTTACTCAACTGAACCAAGTTTTATACCTCTTTTAGGCTAACCGAATACATTACTCACATTATCTGAGTTTAGTTAACACGTTAGTGACAAAAAAGTTACATATACTAATGTCATCTAAGTAAGAACAGGTATTACTTTTTACAGTGTACAGTGTATACATCAGTTTAATTTGTGTTTATCTTTGTTTCAGTGTTTCCTGTTTTATTTTGGAAATACCTGTTCTGTGTTGTCATGTCCTGTCAAGTTTCCCTCCTTTTGTAATTACCTGCCTTGCCCTTATGCATTT
>JAQNCA010000032.1:3249124-3264594 GCA_029783725.1 Acanthurus tractus
ATGTGTGTGTGTGCGTGTGAGACTGCGTGTGTTTGTGTGTAAACCTGCTGTGAGTGCAATTGAGATTCTAAGGTCACAAGCCTTGTAGAAATATTTCACTTCAAACTAAAGACACCCCTCTGAGAACACACACACACATGCGCACGCACGCACACACACACATAGAACCGTGGAAGCCTTAGAAGTAGTTTAAGAAAGCAGACCTCCACAAATAGGACAGAAAAGAGAGGAGGAGAGAAAGATGAATTGAGAGGAAATGGTTGCAGAAGAGCAGAAAAGTGGAGTGGAATGGGCAGGAAAAAAAGATGGACGAAAGTAAAGTGAAGAAGAGTGGAACAGGATAGGAGAAAGTAGAGGAAGTGAGAGAAGAGGATGACCAGGAGAAGAAGAAATGGAGAGACTCCATGGATAAAAAGTTTCATCTACCTCCCATGAGCTGCAGTTGGCACATCACAAATGGTGATGCGCACAAGGTGATCAAGTCAAATGCTGACACACAAGGATATTAACGTGTGCTAAACACATAAATCAAAAGAAAGCTGCTTTGGAGGCAGTTGAAACTGATGCTGATGAGTAATATTTAGAAAGATACACTGTACAGCTTTGGATTTTGGCTGTTGCCTCATTACCCATCGAACTTCAATGGAGGGTTGAATCCAGGACACTTGTGCCTGCTTGTCGATAGGTAACATTTCTGCCTCTTATCCAAAGAGCTTCATCAGATTTAATTGACTGACAGGGAGTCCCACCTCTGTGGGTCTTTATCAAGGTCATCAATACCCCTGGTTCTTCGGTTTTCCTGGCTGTTGTAAGCACGACCAGGAATCTTCACAGACATCCATTTCACTTCACTGCACAGTGAACACAAAGAGATGTAAAATCCCAAAGAAAGAAAAATACAATAATTTTCATAATTAATCAAGTCTGGTGATAAAAATCAAAGATTGGGGTACAAAAGACTCCAATAATTTAGAATATAAAAAAGAAACAGACTAATATTAGGGAAAAATAAATTGCATGGTTTATCTAGATAAAACAATTACTAACTGGCTTATTGGTCTAGACCAGAAAATCAAATTTCCAAGAAATTTCCACAAAAGTGTTTTTGTGAGTCGCTATGTCTGTTCCCTGATAGTAAAAAAGGACACATTCAGGGAACTAAGACGCCAGGAGCAGTGGCAGGTTGAAAAAGAGTTCAGTTATCATCAGTAAGGCAGTGACAAATACCCATGTACGCTCACAAAAGCAACATCCACCCTCCTTCACCATGAACATAGCAACACAAACTGCTTGTTATCTGTCTGAGAAAGGAAAAGTGGATCATATATGTATCTTTTCCCACCCCACCTGCTTGGCTGTCATGTTCTTAGATGTCAGCAGTGACCTTGGTGACTACACAATGATCATAATTGATGGAGATAACAGCTAAAAGTAGGAAATATGTGAAGAAAAGCAGAATGTGCATGTAATAGAAAAAAGAAAAACAAATAGGCGTTGTTGAAACTGAATAATTGTAGGATTACTCGGGTGAGTGTGAATGTTTGGGGAGGGTAGGGGGGGTCCACAGGGAGATTTGGGAATCATCAGAGATTCTTTCAATATCATGGCAACATTTTATTTAGCTCTCTTGCCAGAATGACTAAAGGTTCTCCCCATTTTTCCTCATTAACAACTCTGTCACAACTAAAGAGAAACAAAGCTGAAGACATGGTTTCCTACTTCTATTCACCCATTGAGCATGTGACTGCAACAGATCAGAATAAGTAAAGCTAGTTAAGTGAAATAACAGCAATAATTCTAGATGATCAACCAGCTTTTTAGACTTCATCTATCCAAGATGGCAGCAGAGGACAGGGCTCTTAGTAACTAGTAGCAATACAAATTATTGTTAATGTTAGATTGCTATCAAGAAAAATAAACATTTTTCAAGTAAGTTACTGCAAACCCTATGAAATTTTAATAAAAGGGTTTCACTGGCAACAGTGGATGCATTATAATGTGCCTAAAGCTCCTTTTAACTTGCAAAGTCATTTCATTTTAACCATTCTTTTTGGCTTTTTTATTGACACACATTATCTATGAGAGAAAGTTATCTGTCATCACTGGGAAAGGAGCAACAATCACTGCCTGCACAACCTTTTGACCACCTGGCTGGACTTGCCAGACCCCCAAGGAGGAGAGAGGAGAGTCAGGATAAAAGCGATCAGCTGAGTTTATGGCTTGCAGGTAAATGAAATGGATTAAACAAGACTCTTGCTAGCAAATGTAGCAGAAAATCAGAGTCTGTTGCGGCCACAACATTGCAAAGACTTGTGTTCACCACGAGATCCAGGATTAAGTTGTGTCACTTAACTCGTGGACTGTGTTCTGCGCCGACAGTGTGCATTAGTCCAGCAAAAGGAGTGGGGGCAGACTTTGTGTTTAACATCAGAGATGCTAGTTTCTCAGACAAGTTGAAGGTGATGCAAAGTCTCTGTCAGATGTTGAAATTTTCATCTGAAGTTGCCTACCACATTGACATCCCCATCTTGTTGTCGCTGCTAACATTCCTCCTGATGCGCACTAAAAGTACGTATATGTGTCCGTGTGTGTGTGTGTGTTTGTAGAATAAACTCCATATATTGCTTTTTTTATTATTTGAAGTAATGCAATTACGCTTATATTCCTCTCAAAGGGAGTTCACTAAGCAAATAAAAAACTGGTCAAAATTTAAACTCGACAGCTTCAAACAAAAATGATAAGAATGAGAGCCACATCTTTCTATGAAAATACTACATGAAGGAAAAATCAAGTGTGAAGTGTGAGTATGTGCGCGTGTGTGCGCGTCTCAATAGATTCGCAAACATAATTTGGGTTTATTTTTTTCTTTACACCACCATGGGGTAGATTGGAGATGACAGCAGCGTGTTGCAGGACTGATTACACTGACTTCTCTGTGCTTTCTTGAGGCTGATTGACACATGATGCTGCAAAAATGCAAATCAGTCGACTGTATCTCCAAATCTGGTGATTTGTTTGTACTTGAACTAAAAGGTAGAGCATACTCAAGATGCCTCAGGCACAAGAAAATCTTTTAAAACTCTTGATTAAGCTATCTGAATCAAATGTAGAAAAAAGTTTCAAGTCTTTGAAGGTCCCTTCTCTGCAGTATTGTGAACAACCATTGTTCTTTGATTTTGTACAATCTAGGAGGCGGGCTGGGGTTAGTTCATCTTTGAAGTGTCATTTACCAGCATAATTTCAGTGGCCATTCAACTGGTAAATGACACTTCAAACAGCAAAAGAGGAGAGAAAATGTCTAATGCTGAAAGTGTCTCACAGGGATCTGCAGCTTGTAGCATCAATGTAACATTTCATTTGATACTGATACAGTTAGAGGCTCTACTGGATGTGGCTTGGGACCTAAATGAGTCAATCATGGACGTGAACAGAACTAATAGGTCCTTACATGACAACTCTTTTTTTTCCTTATTTTCTCTGTTTGCTGTGTGTCCCATGATGAAAATAAACCCCCCCAGAGCAGTGCCCTATTGATCCTTAAGATTAAAATGTAATATTCCCCGACTCACTCATTGGTGCTCTCTCTCCCTGAAATGATCTATTGGCCCCTGCCAAAGATAGCAGGTCTTCAAGCAGTCACCATGGCCCATTGACCTTGCCTCAAAGCCACCAATATCAGCATCCAAGGCTGATACACACACACGCTAAACACAAACAACCACACACACACAAACAAACAGAAGCAAACATCAGGTTCAGTAACATTTATTTAAATCTGGCTACTTTTAAATCTTCTGTAAATAATAGTACATATAATATAGCCTTATTAGAACTCAACTGACTTTGTATAAATAAAGGCCAATGAATGTCTGAGGGAAAAACAAAACAGAATATTCAGAACCAGATCCAACTTATCTTTTCTAAAAATACACATGAACATGAATCTTCAACATCAACCACTATCTTTCAGATTCTTTATCTGCTAGTCTCTAAGGAAACTCAGTGTCCTTGCCATCAATGTTCAGGACGAGCCAGGCAGTGACAACAAGGTTATGGTCATGGTAAAACACACTGGTCAAAATCCTACATCTACTGCATAATTCCCTCTTCTGTCTCTCCTTCTGTCACTTTGTCTCAGCCTCCAGCTACTGAATTTTTCTCCATTCATGCCATCATCTCTTCTTTTATTCTATTTCTCCCACTCTGTCTCTCTTTCTCTGACTTGTGCTCTCTCTCCGTAGCACTGGGTAATTAAAGTGGTCAGGGCCACTCCATTACCCAGGGGGGTAGGAGACTTATTCAAAGCTGCCAAGATCAAAATGAAAACCAATTAGTGCTGGGGTTCTGTCCTTTTATAATACAGGGAGAGCCAGCAAGCTTATTGGTAGACCTCTGTCTTTTTCTCAATGCAGGCTCAGGTTAGATTAGGGGTTAAAGCAGAAAAGGTGGGAATGCATGTGGGAATGGAGAATCTGTCTTTATCAAGTGTCACCACAGAGGTGCTTGTGGGGCATAATCATACAGAAAGGACACAAATGAAGTGCTTATTTAGAGGGAGTTTAAATGTTAAGGCAGTGTGACGTCAGAGGGTCATGTCACTCTGCCTACCATCTTATCCATTAAGAATGAGAAAAAGCAGAAATAAGAAAAAGATGTAATGGATCGAGAGGTTGCCATCTGCAGGAAGACTCTGAGAAAGTTTAATTATTTAAATGGCCAAAGGCTGGTGTGTCTTACACTGCTCAGCACAGTGACATGCAAGTTATCAATATCTAATACTCATGTACTCTTTTCTATCATCACACTGAAACTGGATTAGCCAAGAAAAGCAACAAATTCAGATTTTAACAATATTAAAACATCATGTCATAGTAGTGACATGTTGATGTTTAGTAGGACGAATGTTTACTGTAATAGTGAGTGAGTCACAAAGCCTCAGTGCTGTGCAATGCGTGGACCCGTGACTTAGCACAAAACATAAAGGTACAGTTGAAGCTGACTGGGGACCATGGCTATCTGTGCTAAATTTGACAGCACTTCATCCAATAGAACATATTAAAAATATTATTATAAACTTTAATAAAAACAACAACAACAATTTCAAACTAATAATGATGCTAGCACTAAAGTTAGTGTCACAAAATTCACTAACCTTTGGTTAACATGAATGTTTGTATTAAATTTAAGGGCAATCCGAATTTCACTTGAATCAAGAATCTCAGAGATCACTAGATTTATGAAACTCTGAATATTCATGCAAAATTGGTGCCAATCCATTTAAGAGATGTGCAGATATTACACTAAATATGTGAAAACTAGAAAGCTCAACGCAATTGGGCCATATAATCAAAATAGGATGACCAAAGCAATTAGTATGTCTTCTTGAGGGAACGTTAACATCCATAGCAAATTTCATGGCAATTTGCTTTATAATTTGAACCACATCTGTCAACCTACTGATTGTAACAGTGGAGAGTGGTGAAAATTGGATTGTATCTATCAAGCAGTTATTGAGATATTTCAGTCTGGACCAATGTGGTTGACTAATAGATGAGTAACCATACACTGCTTTTTCTAGCTCTGTTCCCCTTCCATGACTAAATGGACTTGTAAAGATGCCTTAGTTTCTTTTTTCATTGTCGTATGGACAAGGCATTTAAAAAGGGAGGTTCAAAATGATTAAAAAAAAAAAAATTCCTGGGGATTATTTCAGATAGACAGTTATGACCTGCGACTTAAAAGTTATGTGAGTAAAGACAGCGTCAGTTAGCTTGTTTTATTACTTTTCTTAATGGACAAATGATGATGCCCATATGATAAAAAACATGTTTATTTTACAGTAGTGATACTATGCTATAGCAATAATGCTTTTGATTCATGATAAGAGGTGCAACATACACTAAAAGATCAAAACTAGGGTTGAGTGTTGGTTTTTCCTTCTGTTGTGATTGATTTCAACTTCTCTTGTCACCCAAAAACACAATGATGTCTTTTACAATGATCATTTGCTTTCCTTGTATTGAGCCAATGACTGTCCTGGTTGATATTAACTCATACTATCTTCTCAACAAAATATGACAGCTCTAAATTTCCAAACACTTTGGAAATGCTTCCTCACTTCTTGCTTGTGCTATTCCTTTGCCCGATAAAAAATTAGTTCAGTCTCAGAGATCGCCAAAATGGTGCCAAATGTCTGTCCGTTAGAGGTGTTTAATGTAAGTCATCATGCTTGAAGTCTACTTGGTAAAAGGAATACCCCGACTTTTTGGAAAACACTCTCTTTTTTATATGTTTGATTAAATGCTCATCATGTGATAATATGATCAGGAACAGTGTGTCTTTTATTATGATTCAAAGCAGCAAATATAATCTACCTAAATCCAAATACTCATCTTGATGGTGACTAAATTGTAATTACCAGACCTTCATAAATACCTGTTTACAAGTACCTGCCGGTCTACATTAAAAAAGTTGTAAAGAAACACCTAGAACAAAGACCTTATTAATGATACGCTCCTCACTCTTGGTTTCGTTTTCTAATTTCTTCCATTCAACATTCCACACCATTCTCCAAAACATGCAAACATGCTGACAGTACTGATTTACCGACTCACATACCTCATGATCTTTTGCGTTAATTTAATGTGGTTCTGTTCATTTAAACAATAAACATACAACACTATTTGCTTCAACTGTGTTGCCTTCGGCTATTTGTTGTGGCCTTGAGCCAGCCATGACAACTGCTGCATGTCACATGTGTTTTTACGTCCAATGTTATGTACACCTTTCTAATTGTACTAAAATTTGGCTCTTCGACTCCTTCCCAGAGACCAACCTCAGTTAAAAAAAAGGGGCTGCCAAAAATGGCCAGTAATTCATGTGCTGATAATGACAGAGCAATTCAGCTTGGAATACTTACTCGGTAAAAATACCGCTTGCACTTGTTAGATGTACTGTACATTGCCGTACAGCTTTTCATTTCTGTTAAACAGAAACAATCTTGCGGGTTTTGATTGCACCTTGTATGACCATGATGCTCTGGTACGTGACCTTTCTGCCTTCATAAATCTTCCCTGCTGCAGGCAGGACGTAACAAGCTCTAACAATTAGTACCACCACTTGATCATTTATAAATATGCTTTTAATGCTCTATGATTATTTAGAAATCGGAATCTGTGTGTGTTTCATAAGCTCATAGAGACATTTTATGTCAACTACATCTACAACTACACCACTGGATTTGGACAAAAAGATTTGAAATTTGTTTAGACACTTTCAAAGATAAGTTACAATTGGATAGAGGTTAATGGGAATTTCTGCTGCACTGTGTTTTCTCTACCGCTCTGGTTTGACCCATCAGTTTCAGTTGATGGAAATAATTCATTTGTCCGGCAAGTCTTCAATTACTCTCTCTTCTGTCCCCAGGGCCTCTCATAAATCAATAGTTTGGAGGTTTAAAGGCCAGGGAGCCAGTTTGCTGTACCCCACTAAGCTTACGTAGTTTAACTTGGGATCTGCAGCCAAGGTAGATTCTGGCTAAATCCATCCAAATGAGCAATGGGAGTACCTTTTTTTTTTTTTTTTTTTGGTGAGGGGGGCTCAGTGGTTTGACCCCTCAGGTCACTGTGATGGAGACAAGCAATTTATCTCGTCCCTGCCTTCATTTGCTCTGTACTCTGTCCTTCAGGCGATGTACAGATCAATCTAGTGCACAGTGGAGGGGAGGAGCAGGACACAAGTGACTGCTTCAGTGTGATGGTACAATTGAGAGCAATATCTTAATTCAGACTTGTTTTTTTTTTCGCCAAAACAAATAGTTAAAGATTCACATTTACATCTAATGACATTACCAGGCCATATTTTGAATGGGTCCAGTACTTTGGATTTGTCAAAATAGCTGTGATGCTACTGGTCAAGCACATTCCCATTAGTTGTTTGTATATGGAGTGCTTGAAGCCATGAGGCTAATGTTTCCCATACTCCAAATGACAGAATTAAAAAAACATTTCACCATTGAACCACCTAATGCAAATCATCCTCGACCAAAATTCATTCACACTCTAGATGTTTGGGCAGCCTATCTTGATAAGATATCAGCTACATGAACACGTGAGTATCTGTGAGCTGAAAACAGTCACACTATTTCTGAGATTGTAGTTATGCAATGGATTGTTTTTGTTCTTTTAACTTTCTTATTGGAGCAGAAAAAAAACGCAGCTAATTTATGTTTTCTGTTCCTAAAGTAATAAAATAATGAAATTTTGAAATAATATCTAAACTTTCTGAACTCAGAAAAAGTGTAAATTTCTCTCCATGAAAATCATATAAAAACATAAGCACAAGTTATTGATAAGCATGAGCAGCAGCATCCAAGAAACTACGATAAATGTTTAGCTACATTAACCTTTTAAGTACATCAGAGAAGACAACTTGTTCATCTATAGCTTAATTCATTTTAATATAGTTCCAAAGTCATTTAAGTCACAGTAAAGAAAACTCCATGCTCTGGGTCTGTTGGAAATTACTGCCCTTTCTTTCCCTCAGGCTTCCTACAAATCAGCTGTTTAGCAGCTCAGCATATGATGGACTAGTCCTCTCAACCCCAATCAGTTTCACAAAAATGACCTACGGAAAAAAAAAAAAAAGAAAAAAAAAAAGAAACAAGCTGAATTGAATGGAGATTTCTGGTTAATGAACAACAGAAATGCCCACTCAATTTATTCAAATTATTTTGTGTGACCCTAATTTCCATTTGCTTTTGACACAGCATTTATTCAGAGTTCCGTCTTAATTGGCTTAGATGTGACAACCTGCTTGAGCAAAAAGATGTCTTAATTTTTAAAAGAAGCGATCATCTTGGAAGTGAAGAAGCTGATTGAATTGAAGCAAATTAAACTGGGCCTCTGTTATTATGGAGATTGAATCATCAGTCTTCATGTGTCTGTTCTGGCTCTCTCCCCCACGGTGTCTTGGAAATCAATCTGTAGCTGAAGTGGTCAGTGGTCAGTATTGCTTTCAGCAGGAATGGGTATTGGTAAATGAGACCAAACATAATCTGTATGGATTGAATCTAACAAGCTGGAGGTCATGAGGAGGATGATGGGGTATTCATTCATTCTGTGGCTGTCTAGTGAATGAATGTCCCTGTGTTTCATTGGGCCTTTATTTGACTCATGCTGTGAAGGCAAAAGGGTCACTGAATGAGGATGCACATGGAGCTGGAATTTCAAATATGATGCTCTCAGCTTGAAATACGGGATGTCAAATAAGCGCATCAATTAGTGCTTTTAGTGCTTTTGGGCCTTTACTGTGCAGTGTATTGATGTTTCCAAGGCGCTGTCATTGGGGTCCATGTGGCAGATGGATGAGTGCTCCTTTATTTTTCAGTTCTTCCCTTCTTTCACTTTTGTCATTGATCTATAAGACTCTGTTATTCAGTAGTATCTATTCTGCTGACAATACACTTTGAAGAGCCCATCGAACTTGACGTTAGCTAAGAACTCTAACATTCCTATTTAGCCACCCTTCTTGTTATAAATGATCGAATCAGCGACTGTGACCTAATGAATGACCATGGTGGTGATTGCTTGCTGTTACTAACTCAACAAAAAAATAATTTTACCATCTGTTTCCAATCAGGAGACATTATATTCTGCACTAACAAAAGATCAAATCAAGTCAGACTGCTTTGTTCTTTTAAATTGGACTTGTGATTAGTTATTTTCTGATGCACTGACACTATTTTCATTTGAATTGAAAGTTAGATTTAAAAAAAAATATGAAAAGTATGACAAATGGATACTTAAAATAAATTTGAAACACAGGGCAAATTAACTGTACACTGTTGAAAATTTTCTTGTAAAAAAACAGTAAACGACTGGCAGCAGGGTTACCATTATGTTACTGTAAAATTAACATTTTTTACTGTCATTAAAATTTACAGATTTGTACTGTTGATGAACAATGCAGTATGTTTTTTCTTTTAATTACTTTTCCTGTTAAAAAACAGTAAACATCGGCAGCAGGACTGCTGTTATGCCACTGCAAATTAATATTTTGACTGTTTTTAATTGTTTATTTCTTTCACAATATTTTACAATTTACTATTAACTTTGCATCATTTTTAAATACATTTTATAAATCCTTTTTTTTACCTGAATTTTTACTAATTTAGCTGGTTATACACATAGGAATAGTCACACTGTATGATTAAAGGCACTTTTATTAAGAAAAACTGTTATAATAGCCTTTACTGGTTGTCCTTCTTCACAAAATTTCTACCCAAAGACTACTACAAGCAAAGAGCACAAACCAACAAAGCACAGGGATATCAGTGAGAAGCTCAAAGTGAGAATAGAGCCCTTTCTGAGAGAACAGGTATGGCCACTTGGTTCTTAAATCCATAATTGTTGGTGATGGTACAGCATTAATGTGTCACCGCTGTAGATAGAGCAGATAAAGCAGCTAATGGAAACAACTTTCTATCAACCCCTTTTATACCATCACAACTGTAGATCCCTTCCAGTTTTTAACATTTGCTCTATATTGTGTGTTCAGTCTCCTCTGGTGGGAGGCTGGGCTGGAATCTGGTGCAGCCATACTTGTCAGTAGGTCCTCTATTTTGTCAGTTGCCAGATGAACGGGGCTGTCGAAAGCTGCTGGTGCGGTTCAAGTTTTCAATCCAATTTTTTAACTTAAAAAAAGCTGTGAAACATATCCACTTCCCAGAAGCTGGCCATTGTGAAGCTGATCAGCAAAACTGTTAGGATATTGACCAACAGTGTTTCGGCAAACTGTGAGGCATACCATCTGAGATGACTGAACGAATGTCTGCAGACATGAGGTTCTATGGTGCCTGAAAGGTTTCTGACCATGATTTCCTTATGTGGGAAGAGGGTTGACTGTCTTCAGTTCTACTAGATGCTGAGTGAGACATCAAAGATGAGCTGGATGGATTGGACAATGGTGCAGAGTTGCTGGACTCTGCAGAGGGGGAAGGCTGGACTTGGAGGTTCATGGTGATTGTCTCTGTCTTTAAAATTGACAAAAATATCAGACAGGCCATACAGCTTTAAAACAAAATCAATACAATTGTATAATGTATAATGAGATAGAGAGGCTGTGAAGTAAAAACACACCCATTTCGAAAGCATCCAAAAGTTTTCTCTGTTGGGTAACAGGTAGTAAGTCTCCAATTTCCTCTTGTTTCACATATTTGAGGTCCTCTATTGAGTCTGAACCAAAGTTTAAAAGCCTGTCTATCACAAGCTGTTGAACAGCTTCAGACATATTTGACAGGGCCCTAAGGATGATCTTCTTCAGCTCTCCCACCAGTGTCACCATTGCTGTCTACAGAGAGAAAAGAATGGTGTGGAACAATTATTGGCATGTGACACAATGTGCACTCTGGTAAAGGGTAATTATCAACAAGGTCATCCTTTAACACAACAGTAGCATCTCTGTGAAGCCATAAATACCTATCATGGAGAAACAAAGCCTAACATTTTTCAGTAACAAATTACACTGCTGAATTATTGTAGATAACTACCAAAATGATCTTTCTGATCACAAGACTTTCAAAGCTCACATCTAAAACAACAAGCATGTTTTTTTGTATTTTGTGCCTTTCACAATTGATTCATGAGCAATCTAAGTATTGTCATGGCCCAAATCAAAGCTCAATACTGATTCCCTGATGCAGTGATTGCAGTCTGTAGGAAAAACGCAGATGCCTTTTCAACTACAACAGCTGGTGGGAAGAGATTGCCAGCACTGAGATATGCTTGAAGGAGCTGATGCCCCTTTGTAAGAGTTGGGCACAAATTTTTTAAATCTTAGTGTCCACAAATAAATTAATGGTCCAAAGTGGATTATGAGCTCTGGATAGTGGCTGAAATAATGATGCTTTGGTTTAAGTTGCTGGAAAGCTTGCTTCATGAAATACAAATACTCATCAACAAGCACTTTCAAGTATGCTTTTTGGCCACTTGAAACGGCTGGTGCACAAACAAGAGAAACAATTTTTTTAATTGTTAGACCAGTTACCAAACTTAATTTTCACCTGGAGATTAATTTTTTTCTCCAATCAGCACTGGTAGCATCCTCAGCAGGCACCAGTTTTTGACAGCATGCCCACTCAGCTTTTCATTTCCTGGAGTCACTTCACAAGGTCTATCATTAGCATCATTCCCTAGATACTTAAACTGGCTAATCCTTCAGTTCAATTCGAGGTAAGAAAACTGTATGTACTTCACCAGGTGCTGGATGTACAGTGCAAGATCAGAGGCTACAATCCCTTCAAACAAATCACAAACAATACATGGAGGCAATCCAGGCTGACATACATGAAAGAAGGACAGCTCATTGAACAGGGAGTAAAATTTGATACCTCCACTTTGGACCCAACCCATTTCAAGTCTCTGAACATGCTCTTTGTAAGATTGTACTGTGCGAGTGGTGGCTCTGCAGAGATGATGTGCCTGAAATGTGTCTCTGTCTATTTCACAGTATCTGCAGAATTTAACACTCAAGCTGAAATTCTCAAGAAATCCTCCAATGCCATGTGACCCCAAATTGTCACCAGCAATAACATGAAATATTCCTCTATAGACCTGTCCATCAGGTAACACTACACTATTGTTCTCAAGGTCTCTCAGATCTTTTACCAGGCGTCCCATGACCAAATTCTGACCAAAATACTTGAAATCTTGTTCTTTGCAAAGAAGAACCAGTTGCATCCGGTCAATACTTGACCTGTTGTGCAGTAATGGGTTAGGGAAAAAAAGAAACACAAAGTACTTGCAAGTGAATGTCACACTGGCAAACCTTAGTGGGTTCACAACTTCCAAAGCATCCTGATAAAGGATCAAGCCTAAAGATCTCTCAGTTTTGACAGAGGTTTCAGTAATGTTTGCCCCATCCCACACATCTTGAAAAACATCCTTAGTTTGGGCATAGTTTTGTACCTGATTGTGCTGTTTACTGACAGACTTGCACTGAAAAAGAGCTTCAAATGCTTGTTTTATGGGGACATATTGAGCAAAGCGCTTGTTGCCTGCTTCTAAACATATAGGCACTGGTTCAACATAATTAAATTGATTCTTGAACACAGTCTTTCTCCATTGATCTGTTTTAAGTGTATGGGTATTGTGAGTTCGGAAAAGATCTTCTGCTTTCAGATCATCAATAAGAGTCCTAATGGCATCATACGGAATCCCAAGTACATGTAGCTTCTCATTCAGTTTAAAAAGTAATTGTGACCCAAGATTGGCAGTTAATATATGAAATAAGCCAATGATTGTCTGAATAGTGGAGGATGGAAGCCGCAGTTTTGCTTGTGGTTTAAGATAGAAGAGAGCAAGATTCCTCAAAAACAATTTATTATCGATATTTTCTGGATTTACCTCATAACGCTCACTATCGTCAGCAGCATCAGGCTGCATGTCACTCAGCAAATCACTATCATTATGAATGCCACTAGTTCCACTTGCACCTGTTGGGCCAATGATGGACTCCATCAAATTTCCCTCTGTACTTTCTTTATCTTTTCTGGACAAATGAGAAGTCATTGTAGATACCGCAGTAAATGTCTTATCACATTCCTTAAAAGGACATGCAACTCCCTGTCCCTCTTTGATGTGCATTTTAATGTCAGAATAAAACTCAGTCAAGGAATCACATTTGGCACTGCAGAAGTCAACATGGCAGATTAGGTCCACTAATGTACTCAGTCTAGGGTCACTCACACATTTCTTATGGTTTCTGTATAGATGTGCTTTCAGACCTGCACACTTTCGGAGGGTCCTTTTGCAATCAAGTATACAACACTGTAGTACTAAATTAGGTATACTGCTGTGAATTTTTAAATGTCTCACATAGGCCTCCGAGGTGCTGGACTGATGTCCACAGATCTTACAAGAAAACATCATTGCAAGACAAACACACCTGACTGCAGTTAACGGCAGTTGTAAGACTGTAAGGCAAGAAAGAAAACATCAGCTCATTTTGCCAGATCACCTACAGTTGCCTGTTTCAGAGTTTGAGGTTTGAAAATGAGCGATCAGTTGTGTCCTGTGATGACCGACATTAACTTTTGAGGCAGTAAGTTAACATTTCATTCGTTCTGGTAAAAATGACAGCAGTTCACTTTTTTCAGCGTGTTTATGAATTACGTGCAGAATGCAGAATTCAGACGAACAAACAGTTGAAAGCATACAAACAGCATCAACATATAAATGATTCAATTTATGAATTTTATTAAAGCCATTACTTCCCTGTAAATGATCTTTTAATTTGGTCCCGAGTCCAAGTCTTCTTCAATATGAGCTCTTGAGATTAATTATTGTTCATCCTTCTGATGAAGAATAACGATGATTGAAAATGGTTCAATCTCATAATCAAATCAAGATTTTTTTTAGCTACATTAAAATTAGCCTTCACCTCACTGAAGAACTTTTCTAGCTATCCTGCTTACTTTAATGTCTAATGTTTGACATTATTTGATGCTCACTTTGGATTACTGGCAAAATACTTGTGCTGTCAACAAGTTAACTTAGACATGTAAAAACTGATAATGTGCCGCTTGTGCTATCTGATTAATTGGCAATCATCTAAAAAATTCTACCTGGCTGCTGAATCCTTCAGTCATAAGATGCTCATCAAATTATAAGGAGAGAAAACATGATCTTCCTGGAACACATGAGCAGGTGAAAATGTCCAAATCAGGTACACACATAAACACACATGCATACCTACACACACACACACTAATGCAGGCAAAGAGAGAAGTAAAATGTGCATTGCTCAGCGGTTGCTGCTGCCTTTGGCCTGCAGACATGGAGAGGGTTGAAATTCAATCAGTCACACTCTGGCAGGAACCTCAAGTGTGTGTGTGTGTGGGTGTGTGTGAGTGTGATTGTGTTGCTTGTGAGTGTGCATTTTAAAACATGCTATTCTATGCATAGCTTTGCATAAGTGTGTATAATATTTGTGTGGCTGCTTACTTACCAGTATTAGTGCCTGTGTGTGCACGTCTGGATTAGACAGCAAGTGTGATTGTGTGTGCGTGTGTGGGTGGGTGTGTGTGTGTTTTGGTCTGTGCGTGTCTGTGTCGCTCTGCAGTCATGCACCAGGTGAGCCAGACAGCTTGTGTATTTTTGAGAACGCCTTTTTCATGCTCGTGATGAGATGCATGTGATGTCATATGATGGGTGTTTTTTTTTTTTTTTTGTCAAGGCAATTATAGTAGTTTGATTGTTTTTACACAGCCATAATAGAAAAATTATTGTGATTATTTTATCTGTAAACAAAATATGCTGTTACAATGTAAAAATGCATAACTCTGAGAAAAACATGGACTAAATAGGATTCCAGGAAACATCTACTTAGCTACCATTAATTTTCAAACAGTCCTGCCATGAATTTAAACTAGATACTGCCAAGGGTGAAGAAAAAATTATCTCGAAACTGGT
>JAQNCA010000032.1:3387965-3400133 GCA_029783725.1 Acanthurus tractus
TTGAAGAAAATGTGAAGGCTTATATTGTGTAAGGTCATTTGGCCCAAAAATTCAGAGAAATTGTTTTTATCCTCATCACCCAGCTTTGCCGAAAGGTGTGTGTTTTGATACAAATTGTAGCCATAAGGTCTGAGGGTTTCAACATACTTTACTTTTTCAGCATACCTTTAATGAGCTGTGTGTCACAGCTAATGTTGCTGCTTCAATTGCTGAACATGTTGCCAAGTTAGCTAACTTCCTGCTGTTTTTTAGAACCCAGCATGCACCTCACCGGTTTACCTCAGGCAGTGTCTTTTCCAGCTGTCTCTTCCTAAATTCACTTCCTTTGCAAGTCTGCAACTCCTCACTGAGGTGCTTGCTTGATTCTCAAAAGCCTAAAAGTCCAAGAGTTTTTAGGTCATGTGGTAAATGATTTTGGCATTGCAGCATCTCCAAAGAAAAGTTTTAAAGGCATTTCTTTGAAGCCCCTTGTAGCTGACGGTGGTGGGCTGCATTAATGAACTTTCTCAATGTATTTTTTATGGTTCTTGATCCGCTACTCTTTGATGCCTATGGACAGCCCATTAGACAGAACGATGACAGGCTGGTTTGACTGTGGAAGGTCATTTCCCATTTCCTTCAGTCTGCCTTGAACAGAACAGGGGGAAGTGAGACAGACTTTCAAACACCCTCACACTCTTTCAAGGGTTCTTTCTCTTTCTTTGGTTAATATAAAAAAGTATCTCGAAATGATCCTCGATTACGTATCATGTAGTCAAAGATCTCAGGCAGTGAAGCATGCATAAAGTTTATGCAGTACCTCCTACTGGTTGTGAAAATATCTGACCTTTTTATTAATTTGTTTTTGCCATAAAATACACATGGATCCATTAAACTAACAAAAAAACTAAAAAAAAAAAAGGCTGGAGCAGGTCACCAATAATGTTTAATAGTCATCTTTAGAGAGCTGATCACTCTGATAACTTTGTTTATTTATTATATCCTCATCAGAAATTTAATTTTATTTAGTTCATTTTTTTTTGAACAGCAGATCAACAGAGGATAAATCTTATGGAATTAGGCAATCCTCTGAGATTGTCCGAGTGTCATTATGAGGCTGACAATTATGCTTTTTGAGGAAATGGTTCAAGTGAAATGATATTTAATTTACACATTTAGAGGGACATGATGATTTGTCATATTTCAGATCCCAACTTTTAGCCCAACATCTGAGGTAGAAAATTGGCAAAGCTAATAACATCCTAACAAGTCTCAGAGTTACTTTGTGTTTATTAATAATTTGGCAGACCATTAGCATGCAAACATGCTCATCTAGGATCAGGAACATTGAAAACATTATACCTGAAACAGCGTTAGTATTACTGTGCTTAGGCACAGTAAACATGTTAGCATACTGACATTAGCCTTTAGCTCAAATCAGTGTCTATGTGCAGCCTTCCAGTTGCTAGCCTGGCTATGTCTAAGTCTCATTTTAGTTATGCAAATGGTGTTGCTTGTCTTTTTATCAGCCTCAGCTTTTTGTTAATCAGGAAATCTTAGCAGGTTGGACTTAAGTGGCCATTGTGAGTGTATTAGCATGCTGTATTAGTTTTGAGCGTAAAGCCCCGAGCAGCTTCCATACTAACAGAGATTCTAAAAGTATAAACAGAGTACTACTACTTTAGTAATATTTCAGTCTTGTTCGGAAAGTATACTCCATTCACAAAAAGAAGTCAAAGACATCTGCAACTAATATACAAGCCATAGTGTGAAAACACTGAGCAACACTATATACGTCGTATCTCCGGCATCAAGAACTGCTACAACGAACTAACATGGCGATTCACAGGAATCCTTGAAGGAACATGGTATTTTCACCTGTCTCTACACATTCACCTTCAGTTTCTCTAGCCCTCCTCAAAAAACTAAAGAACACCCCCCCGTGTGTCTTTTTATATTCTATTCTCTCCATCCCCAGAACACCAATCATCAGTCTGATCTCTCGCTCTTTTATTTCTCACTTCTCCTTATCTGCTCACCCTCGAGTCTTTTTGCTCTCAACTCAAAAGGCCAAAATATTTGCTGAGGAGAGGCAGAGGCACAGCAATGTGCAACACACTCCCCACAGCATACACAACGGCATCAGCAAGTCAATAGCAGGACAAAGAAAAGTGAAGAAAGGGTGAACAAGGAAGAGGGAAAGAAGAAAGGGGGAAAAGGACAGGTAACATCATTGCAGAGCCCTCAGAGGATGCACAAACTATAATCTCTACCTCAAAACTATAGTGAAAGAGGGATATACCTTCTTACAAACCCCTGTAGGAGCAAGTAGCATACATTTTATCACTGTGATATAAAGCAGGGTGAAATAGGCAGAGAGAACAAGAAAAAAAAAGAAAAAATCCAGTACACCTTGCTATTAGTTTGAACCTAGAAACAGAAGTAGACACATGTATTCCAGCCATTTTCCCAAAGCTGGCAACAACAATAAGACTAAGTTTTTGATTCATCTGAGAGTCAGCAGGACACAAAGGAAACAATGGCTTTGAGTCCCTTAAAGCTTTTCAGCAAAAAAACCCCAAAAAACCCATCAGACTCACAGAGCCTCTTATTTAAGTCAGGAACATTTAGACCTACTTTCTGGAAGCATAAACTACATAATTAGACGTTTTCCCAATGCACATCAACTTGTTTGGGAAATTAATTGAGTAATCTGCCATGTTTAAAGAGATCGACTGCGGTGTCTTAAGCCCTCCTAACTAATTAAAACATTCCGACTGGGTGAGTGTGGCCTGAAATATTAGACAGAATCTGTTGCTGAGGTGGACATTTGTTGTTCTGCATGGCTTATTTGCGAACATATGTCCACTCTCACCTGGCAGGCCGAGTTGTGGATTAGAATTGGTAAGGCATGCTTACAAGTGGCCTTGTTGTTATTTTAGACGTGTTTTGCTGACTCTCGGCTAATTCAAACTCCAAACAACAGAAAGTGCTGTTTGAGGGTATATAGAGGATTGAGTGGAATCAAAGATGAAGGGGATTTGGTGAGAAAAAAAATAAGGAGGAAAGAAGGTGAGAGAATGAAAGCATCTGCAGACTGAAATCAGGAAGATGGAAAACAATCAGTAAAATAGTGGGTAATACCTTTCTCACAAATTCAATCATTTCTTGAGCTGTTTTTGTTTGCATTTTACTGGTGTTTTGAAACTCTACTTTTAGTGAGTGCAGTTCTTAGCTTGACCATTAACTGAAATGTTACATAAACCTTGCTATAATGCCTGTAATGCTGCTACTGAAATACACAAGGTAATACCTATGAAACTTGAATGTTAAAAAAAAAAGTTCCACAGAAATTCATCCAGTTGAGCTAGATTGATTAGATTAGATTATTAGATCTTCTATTTTCACATTCTCATTTACCTTTTTTTTTTTTTACAAATTAACAAATATTTCCAAAGAAACAAGACGATATTGTCCAATGCACATGAAGGAAGAAAAACACCATCTTCTTAATATCATAAAGTGTGACCAGTAACGATGATGAACAAAAAGAGAGAAACAAAAAAAGAGTGAAAGTTAGGATTTGATTGCTAGAGAAGTCAAGAGTTGAAAATCTGTTGACATGTTGTTAAGTGCATATGGACTAATTCTTCCTACTCTCCACACACCAGATTACTGATCACTTCTTCTCCTCCCCCTGTCTCATTTTGGCCACAAGATACGTCTGGCCGAATAAATCAGGCCACCTGACAATGAGCCGTCAACAGCAGATAAACACCATCTTACAACTATAAGATTGCTTATGATACCTATGTGACATCCTGCATTCATAACATACCCGCAAAAAAGCTGAACAACATTCGGCAGAGGCCTTTATCTACCTGAAAAATGAGAAATCTGCTGTTTGTTGGATAAACCTGCAAGCTGATCTGCATGATGGACCCCTGCTTGAGCTGTAAAAGACCACCCAGGGATCGCAGTCATCCTGCCCTTATCCTGCACCGCATGCTGCAGTAGTTACAGTCCTTTCAGCATAATAGATCCATGGGGCATTCCGGAGTCTATTCTCATCAGAAAAACTCTAACTTTCCGCAACAGGTATAAGCATTCATGGACTATCATTATCATCGAACCGTTAATTGTCATTGAAATCTTTGGCAATAATGTGGATCTGTTGTCGGTTTGTATTCTAACTTGCCCTCAATCATTGATTATTAAAATCAAAGGTGAAAGGGAGAGAGCGTAACCAGTCTTAAAGCGTGTTGAACCAATTGAACCAATCAATTATGATAATCAGTTCATCATTTAGGAACTATATCCCCAAAAATTTAATCTTTCAACACAGATTCAAGTAAGTATTGTCTTTTTTCTGTCGTCACTGCGGATTTCACCATATTGTTTAATCATTTGTTTGCAGACTGTTCCCTCATCCAGTGAACCGTCTTAAATGAGAAGTGTATCAACCACCTTATTATTTCTCTTCTATTGTTGCAGTCTTAAGACTTTGATTTGGCAGGAAGGTGATTTAAGCTTGTCTGTGGGTATTTGTTAATCTAATTTACAGATGAGATCAATACTTGTATCTAATAAAGCTTCTGCATTGTTGCTTGCAGGTTGTCTTCTGCAATCTAAATTTAGACGATGGTTTCTTTGGTCTAAAAAGTTCTGAGTTTCTAAGTTCCTCTTAAAGTTTCCCTGAAGAATATATTTCAAAAAATGCCCAGGATTCATAGCTAATAAAGAACTCAAGATTAAAGCTTTACGCCGGCATACAACATTTCCTTAAGGCGCTCTACGGCTGTTTATGCCCTTAGTTAACTTGAAAGTAGGACTATGGATTGGTTACCGTGACATCCTCCAACCAAAAAACTTTGATGGAATTTGACAAAACTTGCAGGAAAAAAAAAAAAAGTGCCTCACCTTTGTTCCAGTTCCGTCTTAACCCTGGGGCGAGTGCTGCAGATGGATAATGCTTCTGTGGGGGGGATTTCGGTCCGGAAGGGTTCTGCATTCACTGGGTCGATAGGTTTACTTTTCCTTGTTTTCCACATGTAATAGAGTTCAGTTTGAAACCCAATAACCTGCAGGAGAGCTTAACACAGGTCTCGCATATAATTTAAGAGTCTTCATGTGATGATTTGCTCTGACCACAGGGAGGTCAGAGAGTTTCAATAGCTTTCTGTGATAGATGTGTGGGGAGGAGGATAAGACTTCGCATGAATTTGGACTGCAAATAGATTTGACTTACTTACATAGATATCTCTGGACTCCAGGGACAGAGAAAATCTGTTATGTGCAATGGAGAGTGAGAAAGTTTTGAAAACCCTTGAAAATACATAAATATCTATCAAACTTGCTTGGCCAAATATATTTTGGGGGAATAGTAAAACCTCTGGGCTTGCTGGTGTTTCACTAACTTCCTTGAGTCAGTGTTGTGTCTTTCATTGGTCTTTCTACAAAAAGTGAATGTGTTTTAAGGTTTTCATGTTCCATATCTTATGGACAGATAAAGGTAAACCGGCATCTACTACAGCCGATAATGCAAATTGAACCTGTCATAATATTTACTAAGTTAAACAGTTCAGTGGTAAATAATACCACAAAAATAACATATTTACATGGTTGTCATCATCCTGTTTACATCGAATAATAGCTTGAAAGAGTGCAGATGGAGGAAGGAAACAGCAACACAAGAAAAGCTAATATTAAATGAATACCAATCAATAATTATCATCATCATTCCTGGACTATGTAGTGAAGTTATATCTACCTGTTTATATGAATTGAATTGAAACAAACATAAAGCTTTGATCTGCAGTCTGCTGTTGGCAATGCATCAGAGGATGCCAGACCCCCCCCGAAGGCTCCCACCACGGGAGAGGAGCTGAGCTCAGGGTTCGGGTAAGGCCTCAGCTCTGTCTCCCGCTCTGGCATGTGAAGGCTTTCATTTAAGGCAACTAAACACATAATTTGAAGGTTAAAACTGCCATTACATCATAAAAAAAGATACTAAAATAATTTTGTTTCTCACTTTACAAGTTTGAAATTCTTATTTAAGCTTATCTTTCTACTGCTGCCTTGATTTGATGAGTAGCAACCTTTGCTTTAATCCAGCGCATGTAAATTTACTGCATTCCACAAACTGTACAGCACTGAGAAAGACATTATTTTAACTTATTATAGTTATTATAATGGCTTCACCATTGGAAATATTGCCCTTTTCCTGTAAGAATTAACTTTTTCTTTATCAAACCAAGATCGTAACCTTCTCTAGCCTTGAACCTGCAGTGACTGATTTTTTGGCCACTTGAGGGCAACAGAAATAATTAGAGAACACAACATTAAACCATCATCCATCACCTTGGAGAACTTGTCAGCACACAGGTGCTCATTTACTTATCCAGCAGTTATGGACCAACTTTATCATTTATTTAGAGTTCTATCTGTGCTGACTCTGGAAATATTCAGTCCATATTCACTCTGTTCTTGGTCTCTAATGCGTTCTTACCAGATCGTTCCTCAACGGAAATCATCGAACATTTGACGCACAAACTGACATTTTAGACAAAACCATTAAAAAGTGAATCATGATTTAGGTTGCAAGAGGAAGTATCATGAGGAAAGATGTTTTGCAGATATATTTTGTTCTCACTTTGTACCTGCGGCTACAAGTACGCAGATGCTTTTGATTTAAATGCATTTCTCAAAATGTTTACTTTTAAGAAAAGTAATGGGAAGCATTACACTTCTTACAAAAACCCATTTGCTAATGCAAATCAGTTGCATAAAAAAACATGATTTTTTTTTGGAAACAGGATTGAGTGGAGTTAAAAAACAAGTTTGCATCCTTTTCTCTCATCTTTTTTCTTCTCCCGTCTTCTTCAGCTCTTATTCGGACCATGTTTCTCTCTTCCACCTCTGACCCTTTTATCTCTTTCAATCCTTTCACCATCCCGCTGGTTCTTCTCTGTCAGGCTGTGATGAGCGAAAAACAAGTGAGGCCATTTGGTTGATGCCATACTGTGTGTGTGTGTGTGCGTGTGTGTGTGTGTGTGTGTTTGTGTGATGGTCTCCTTTCTACAACAGTTTTATTCTACAATCAATGGGTTTATTATGTGGAAAGGTTTGTGTCTATGATGTTTGTACTCTTGATTTTTACCGAACACACACAGACACACACCCATACACACAAACAGAGGCAGTGTGTTTCATACACCACACCTATATAAAATGTTAAAGTGAGTACATAATGGAAAATAAAATCTGATTCTCGGCCAAGCTAAATGCAATTTTTCCAGACATCCATTTTGGAGCCTGTAGATATGACTTATTCATCTTCTTGGGGAAATTTCATGTAGATGTGATTTTTTTTTTTTTTTAAATTCATTATGATGAATAGTTTGAAATAAAAAAAGCAGGATTTTCCAATTAGATTGTCCCAAGCTGGCCTTTTTCATCATCCCTCATCTCTCATAATTACCATCTCTCTGCCTTCCCTCTCCCTCTCTTGTTTTTTTTTTCATTTCTTCTTCATTCGCTCTCCTTTGCTCTGCGGTTTGGTCTGTTTGTCTTTCTTTACATCCTGCTATTGCCTTACGTCGTTCTTTTTCTCTCTGCCCAGCCCTTATGCACTCAAACCCTCTCTCCTCTCGTCTGATTCCTTTTTTTCCCTCACTCTTTTTCTATTTTTCTTTCTCCTCACTTCACCTTCCATCAATATTTCTTGTTCTTGTCTTGTTCATCGGTGTGTCCTTGTTTAACTCACCCAGTGTCCACCTGCCTTTCTCTTTTTTTATGTCTTTTCAAAAGTCCCCCTTTAGTTTTCCATCCTCTCCCTCACCGCACACACACACACACACACACACACACACACACACAAGCACACATATGCACACTGTCTGCCCTTTCACGTTTTGGCCTATACGACACTCGCCACATAAAGCCTGCAAACAAATGTGTGTGTTTGTGAGTGTGTGTGTGTGTGTGTGTGTAGGGCCTAACATCAGTAAAGGCTACAGCCCCTTTTTTTTTCTCCCCAGCTACTCACTTATATAAATTAAAAACATTAATCAGATTAAGGCTGGAGTGTCAGGTGTGGCACGGGGCCAGCATCTCCATTTCCCTTCCCCAGCGAAGGAGAGGGAGCGAGGGTGAGATGGAGAACGGGAGAGAAAAGAGGGAGGAACACATTTCAAAGGGCAGGAGGAGGGTAGGAAGAGAGAAGAATGAGACCCCGTCCCACGTCTGATTTAGTCTGTTCACTGATCCACAGCTGCTAAAAAAATCCACCTTGAACAACAAAAATGGTTGACCCTGAAAGATAAAGATCCAAAGTCAGCTATGGCTTTGGGATGCATAATGTGCATTATGCACAATATGGCAACATATTCTGAGTAGCAGAAATATGTGTAGTTAAATATCTTTAACATGAAAACAAAAGACAACAATGCTCTAAAGCTCAGTTTGAACTGTAATGTAAGGACAGCTTTTTGGCTTCCTTTTCAAATTAAAGTTGAAATTATTCCAAATAAAATTTTAATGTTTGGCAGGTGCTTGTCCTTTAAAAACTTTTTAGTCATTTTGGCTTAATTACCTGGAGAAACAGACTGAAGTCGCAGTGAAAAAACCTGAAAACTGTGGAGGTAATAAAACCCAAGAATCCCCACTCAGTGAGACAGCGGTGCAGTGCATTATTAGTCACTTTTGTTTCCTGGAATATTCTACCTCCCTGCAGGTCACTCCATCTGATTTTGCTGCTCTCTCTCTCTCTCTCTCTCTCTCTCTCTCTGACAATTCATTTTCGTAATTCCTGTCTTTTTTTTTCACAGTCAGAACTCATAATTCCTCAATCGACAGATGGAACAAAAAAAGGCTTAATGGCGTTCCCTCGTCACTGCCTCTGTCTGCTCTCCAGAGAAGGTCCGGATGTCAATCTTTCGTTTCATTCTCTCGGTTTAATGTTTTCTACCCTTTTTATTCTCCCAATTTACCCATTTCTGGTTTTGGAAATGACAAAAATGTCTTCTCTTTATGAGTTGTGTGCGTGAGGGAGGCCGTGGTACACGATATGAATTCACAGACACACACATAGAGGCGACTGCGTGTGGTAACACACCTCACAGTACACACACACACACACACACACATACACAGAGGGGGGTTTATCAGCACTTCCACAGAGATAATAAAAAGTATGATAAAAGCAGTCATGGATGGTAATGGAGCAACCTGACTCTCTCTCTCTCTCTCTCTCTCCCACACACACACACACAGACATCACATATAGAGAGTGGGAAAGTCCCTAAAATCCCTTCAGAACAGAATAGCCTCAGTAAGTCACCATCAATCCAGCTTGTTTTCACGCAACAACTCAAGTGCCACTTCATCAGGAAGAGAAAGTATTCCTCTCCCAGTTCAGTCCATTATTCATGTGTTTTACTGATGAAGAGCTCGAGAGGTGGCGAGGAAGAAGGAACAAGAGGCTGAGGGAGACGAAAACGAAGAAGGATGAAGGTAACGAAAAAAGAGGAAGCCAGACGGGTACCCGGTGTATGCTGCGGTCAGCGTACCATTGTCCTAATTGGAGTGACGTACTGCAAACGACAGACATGGCAGTTCAACTGGGAACCATGTTAGGGGGAGGAAGGGATTTACACGAGACAAGAGAGAGGGAACAAGTATTGTGTCTCTCAACAGCTGTGTAATATTTTAATATTGCAAATCAGGTGTTTTAACCCTTAACTTGTTCCCACGTGGTCTGGATCCATGTTCGCTCGCTGTCAGTCCTCCCTGCATCTGTTTGTATAATGCTGCATTTTAATGGGGAAATCACTGTGACCTTTGGGTCAGTGGAATAGACAGCGTGCCTTTTAAAAAGCAACCCCATCCTTTTTTCTTTTCTTTTTCTTTTTTTGGTAGCTTGAACACAACGCTCCACAAATTCTAAATGAGGGTCTAAAAGACATAATGGCATTACAAGAATAGGACATTTGTTACAAAAGCAACATTCAGAGACTACAATAAGTGAACAGTGTCATAAAGTGACTATGCATGTAATTTACTTTGAGTGCACGTCCAGTTTGAGACAAGGCAGCTTTGATATGAATTAAATACAAAACCCAAATGAACAAAACCTTTTTCATTCAGTATTTTTCATACCGTTTACCAAAGTGAGAGTCATGTCAAACCTTATTTGTTTAGAAGAGGAGGAAACAGTATAAAGTTAAGACACGACTTCAACCTTTTTTTTTATTCAGCTAGAAAGGAAATGTATAAAACCTGCTTTAGAGAGAGAGTTTGCTATTCTTCAGTGAGATGAATTTGATTTAAAAGGTTAAACGTCAACTTAAAACCCAAGATTTTTGCACCAAATGAAGTCCATTCAAACTATCATATTGATTAAATGCTGTAATTTTATGTAAAATGAATGCTGGTTTTAAGAGGCTTAAACTTCAGTGTGATGAGCAAAATGCCACGCAGAACTTTATAATTGTGTGCTAAAAGTTTCATGGCAGCCTCCCACAGCTCACTCCAGTTGGAACGCTGTCTGCCTCTGACTCTCTTCATTTACAATAAGAGTTTAGCCGTCCTCCCTCCCCCTCTCCTCTTTGTCTGCTCTGTAGATGGTAGATATGCCAGTTTAAAAAGGAAGGGTTGCCCTCCCACCGCAGTCCATCCATCACAGCCTGGCAAGCTGGCACTAAGCTGCTCCTCGTTTGACATTTACCTCCCCTCGACTTCTCATTTTTGGCCTTCCCATTGTTTGATCTGTTCCCCTTTTTTTTTTTTCTTTTTTTTAAGATGAGTCATGCATCGCATTGCTAATGTATTAGCACCCTCCTCTTGCAATGCAGAAACACAGAACTCAACAATTTTATGCAGAAGCAAATGATACAGAACATCTACACATGCATATTTTTGTATCCTTAGTTCCACTTAGTCCAACAAGATACGAGTGTGAGGTCTGGGCGAGGCAGACAGATGGAGGGATGGATGCGAAGAGAACATCTTTATTCATTCCTGTGGGTAAACCCAGGACACACAGCTACATATTTATAGAGATGTATTTTGATATACAACATCCTCGCCTCCTGTAAAAGATGCAAATCCTTCCATTGACAAGACCACATTTCTTAAAGCGTGAACCATAAATCAAAGCGACCCCTTTTCTACCACTAAAGTCAGATGTCCATTAAGAACAAATGGGAACACGCACATCTTTTGATCCAAAAAGCAGTCGGGCTGATGCACAGTCCTCATTACCGACAGCTTCATTCAAAAAGCCGTCTGAACTCTCTGGTCGACGCTTCTGGTTAGACTCTTTGCAGGGAAAGAAGCCCATAGAGAAGTTTCTCATTCCACATCTGCTTTGGGAGAGATTCTTTCACAATCTAGGCTGATGGGATGTGATAAAAAGAAAAAGTCAAGCATTTTGGGAAAATGCACTTCTCGCCATGAGTAAGCTGCCGAGATCAATACTTCTGTCCGTTCAGTATGAAGCTTGAACCGAGCATGTTTGCTTAGCACGGCGTAGGGGCTGGAGACAGGGGAAAGTAAAAGTAGATGTAAGAAATTCTGCCTCACAGAATCTCTAGAACTTACTAAATAACACATTATTATATATTTTTTATTCCATGAAAACCTGAAATACAATTTTGTTTTGGTTTTTTGTTTTTGGTGTTTACACTGTAAGGAGATCTGTCTCTTGGTCAGGACCTCTGACTTTTTGAATCTTGGCATCACTGATGTGACAAATGTCTGATATTGACCGGTCACAGACAATAAAATATAACATAATAATAAATTTAATTAAATGCATCATATTCAAAGTTTTCAGTATGTGAAATGTCATCATTAAGCCATTAGACGTGGAGTGACATTGAAGTGCGTTTGATAACAATTTTAATTTGAGAGTTTACAAAGATGGCATCATCACTTCAGCCAACAAGCTAATTGCATAATATAGTACACAGTTACAGGTTATTATACTGGTTATTGTCATTTACAAGAACACTTACGCTCCAGGTGAAGTCAATCAATCTCCAAACCCATATGAGTTTGATTTGATGTGTCTGCTCACTGTTTAACCAGATGGCAGAAAATACACAAAGATGCTGTTGGTTTCCAAATAGTTTGCTTGGAAGTCTGCAGAAACTTAATTGACCTTAAATCTATCATACATGAAACCTA
>JAQNCA010000032.1:3512663-3525152 GCA_029783725.1 Acanthurus tractus
TGCTAATTTGTTATTAAACAAGGACTGTAGAGTGATGCTGCAACAGAGAACATCCTCCCCGGCCAACAACAACCAAAATATAATACAAACTCTCCACCGTCAAGAGATAAATTTCCACGTCATCTGCAGTTCTTGGTGATGAGATTTGTACAGTAACATACGAGAAAAGAAATAATTATATGTAAATGGCAAACTGCTGGTAAGCGCATCACTGAAAAACATTTTATTTAGGCCCAAAATTGAATTCTGCCGCAACAGGATTTATTTTTTTTCCCAGCTAAACAGTTACTGCTATTGTCACATTAACAGTGTCACTATGTCCACATTGTCACTTGATTGTTCCTGTTACCACTCTCTCTCTTTCTCTTCAGTTTTTTCTCTTCTCAGTTACACTAACAACTGACAGACAGATACATTGCATGCAGCCAGAAAATGAGATATAATCTCACAATAAGAAAAGCAAAGAGTATTTATAATGAAAATAAACATTCTTGTCTTTCATCCTCTTTCACTGTTTGTTGTGTCAACCAAGAGGAAAACGTGAAAAACAAGACACAATGGAATCATTTTGACCTCAGTCTCTTCCCTGAACCGCACTGAAACAGACTCTTCCTTAGGGTCAGAAAAATGAAAAATAATCTTTAGCATAGCCATCGTTATTGCTTTTCAAATTCAAACCTTATTTTAAACAAAACTGAACTGGGAAAGATGTGCAAAATTTCAGTGCTGTATTTTAATGTCCATACATTTGCTGCAAAAATACTATACTATACTATTTTTCAGAGGAAAGAAACACTAACTACTTTAAATCATACACTAACTCTTATAATTCAGTTTGTTTGCTAGGAAGGGGTGCAATGCAAACAACCTGAGCTAACATTTACTTTATTAACAATTTTCACATCATTCCTGACACCCTCTATTCGGTGTTGCCTGTCCCACCACAAGAGTCTTGTTCTGTGTTGGTTGTTACCCATTGTTGTGTTACTTTCCCTCCTCTCCTGTTTTTGTGTATCACTATTGTGAGGTCCGGTTGTCCCTCCACAGTTCACACACACACACGTACACATCAAATTCTTGAGTTACCTATCAACACTGATATACTGTACTCATTTGTCTAAGCCTCATTCAGACTCTTATTTTGCCTTTTTATCTCCCAGTACCATGCTTATCTTTTCTGTATGTGTCCTTGAAAAGCTCTCATCAGTAATCCAAGGTTTGGGCTGGGTCTTTTTATGCAGTATTGACATCATTTGGATGATCTCAGTGTCCATTGTCCCCATAATGTAATTGTTTCTTTTGATTTTAGTGCATGCATCTTCTCCAGTTGTGGCTGTTTTTCCTCTCTCTCCAGATGTGAAAGAAAGGAAAATATTCTCCTTTTTTTCTCTGTGTTTGGTTGCCACTGACTAAATACAAAAGAGTCATTGCCAGCGAGCGTTTCACAGAAGAATGTGCAGCAGGTGGCCAACTTCAATACATAAACTCACACAAGGCTTAAATTTCTATTCAATTAAAATAATACACAGTGCAAACCATGTTTAGAATCAGTATCACGAGCTATTTAATCACAGATTATACACAATGATGAAGTTAGCAAGCAAGAGAAAATGGTGTTGTTAACAGGGTTTTTCAGTGTTGTAGCAAAGTGTCGTATTAACAGCAGAGACCTTGCAGCATTAGAGTGGCCATTTCTAGATTTCAGCCATTTAGCTATCACTCTTAGTCAGAGCCACTTAAACTGAGTACGAGATGGGAAAATTATCAACATTGCAAACAAGGCTCAATGCTGCTGCGGTTAGATAACAGATGTGAATAGCCACATGTCATTGGACTGATTACGTGTGATGGTAAAAAATAGAAATCGTGTTCTCTTGTGTGTGTGTGTGTGTTCTCCCAGGCTCTTAAGCTCAAGGTAAGGTGTTCAACAAGTTCTTGAGTCCCTTTACAATTGCCCTCTATTACTTGCAGTGACAACCGAGTCACCATGGATACAAGTGTTGTGGTTCATGTGTCGTTTACTCGACAGTGTGCCTTGACTGACAGGTTTTCCAATATCAAATTTTTTCAGTGTTTATAATTGACAATTCTCGGAAAGGAAGGAAACGATCAGTCAAAACTGCAATATCTGAATCTTTAACTTAAACTATCTTTCAGATCCCACAACTATATAGAATGCATGTAAGCAAGTCCAAGAAATACATTGGCCACACATGGGCAGTATCAAGTCAGAACTTCAAAATCTTGCTCCATCTTAGGCAGTTAGAAGCTTTGAGTTGCAACACTTTCTATAACTCGCTAAGCTACTTCTGTGAGACGTGTCAATCTGCAAGCTGGACTTAAAATAATAAAAAAAATTAACTTAAAAACATGCATTTCAGATTTAATGACTTCTGCTGCCTGTATGCCAATTGCAGGATTGTTCCCAAACAAAAATAATGCTGAAAATAACCCAATCCTTAAATAAAACATTACAATGTCTCGGGAATACATTGGCATAGCAGAAAAACAAGCTATCATTAACCTAAATCTGCAAATGTGGCTGTTATACAAAAGCCCCTCTTAAAGGACAGTGTCAGGAATATGAAATGTTATTTCTGTGAAAATATTCAATATTATCTTCCCTTATTCAGCTGAGAAATGGCCTTGAAAGAGCGTTGGTGCTACAAAACTACAATGGAATCATAAGTCTTCCGCCTACATTATTTATGATGGTAAATAGATTGCGTTATTAGAGAGATGCCACAAGCTGAGAAACAGGCTGCCTTCCAAAAAACTGGGCTTGGTTGTTTTACCCTGAGTGGCTTGTTAGGGATTCATAGGAGAAGGGGCCAGGGCTGAGAGGCACTGTTTGCTATTCGATTTGACCTTCAGATTTGCCAAATCCCATTTGTTATGGGGCTAAACACTGATAGAGATGTATTCCAACCAAGTACCACCCCCACACACACATATATACACCCATACAGTACACACACACAAACCAATCCAATCCACTTAGAGACTAAGGCTCTTATGTAAAATTCTTAAATTATTCATAAACATGCATTCATTCTGACTTGTACCTTTTGGAATTAAACCAAATAAATCTGTGTGTTTTGTATGTGCCTGTGTGTGTGTGTATGTGTGTACGTGTGGGGGGGCACACGTGGGCGAATGGGGAAATTTTCACAATTTGTCACACTTAAAGCATGAAATGAGTCTATTACTGTAAGAATTTGTAACCTGTATGCAGAGCACTAACTATAAAGGTATTGAAGATGGTCTTAAATGTACTTTGAATGGAAATTATTACCCTGTGACATGTGCAGCTATTCCTATTGTGACCAATGGCAGAAACAGCTAATACTCTTAGGGAAGGGTAAGTCAATTATAGTGACCTGTTGACTTACAAAAACCTACATTAACTTACAGTCACCACACTGAGGAGCAAGAACCTTGTGAAAGTTGGCACATTATACAAAACTTATCTAACTCATTTTCAATCAGTTTTCTATAAAAACTGATGGACTACGTGCCTGTCGAGTCTCAAAAGGAACTGCAATAGTCACCCAGCATAACTTTGAGGATAATTACACATTTCCTTTACACCTCAAAATGAGAAAATGGGAAAGGTCAAGTGTTTCCACCAAATAATTGTCTGCCACAGGAGTTAGGGAGGGAAATGAAAGGTTTTGTGTTACATAGGCAGAGCGAAAATTGAGTGGATTGTAGTAATCAAGCTTGTTACAATATGCAAGTGCCATGTGAAGGCTAAGCGTTTAATATAAAAGTGGTTACTTTGTAGTTGTTTTTCACTCTGATTTCATGTTATTTTGGTGGTTAATTCACACATAAAAAAATGGGTTGATTGCCGAGTCGTGTCCAGCCCTGCAGAATTTGATGTTTATTCCTAGATTCTAATGTTTCCATTGATTTCCAGTGTGCTTTGTTTTTGTAGAACTTTTTGTACTGAGTAACAGATGTTCAGATGTCTGGATCTGATATGCAATATGAATATGAAAATCATACGACAATATGATTTTGTGTAGCTGTCCAGGAATAACAGACTCCTAAAATGTGGTCCTATTGCATCTCTCAGTTCTTCAACGAAACTAAATCTTCTTTTAGCTTTTATTTTGGCAGATTTGATGGCTTAGTTAGTAAGTTTATTCCTCCAACAGGAATACTTAGCCTTGTTTACAAATTACATTAGGTATTATTGGCAAATCAACACATCTACTCCTAACAGAGAGCAAAGCAAGTATGGGAGACATGGAGGAGGAGTGAGAGATGAGTGGGAGGAGAAAAGGGAGAGAGAGTGCAGAATGAATCAGGACTGCTATCTTTCTAGGGATCCTCTCTGAACATGGCTCTACTGGGAAGAAGTTCTCTCACTCTCAGTCAGTACAGGAAGCATGCTGTGTTGATTTCTGCCAACTTGTAGGATTCTCCCATCTCATCTTACTCTCTCTTTCTTTCTTTTTTGTGGGTATTTTTTCACCCCGGTTCCTGTTTGTTATCCAGACTCTCATGCATAAAACATGGCAGTTTGAAGTACCTGGAGCTGAGCGCATCACAGGGGAGAAACCCAGCATCCAAAATTCTTACCCTTACCTTGTTTGTCTTCTGAGAGTTTGTTCAACTTGTATAAAATATTATTAATACTAGAATTTTATAAAAAAAAAAAAAACACAGCAGATGTGATATCAGGTATGAGAACATGGTGAAAACTTGTTTTTTTGAACTTTTGTATTGTCCCAAGGTCAATTTTTTGCTTTCAAGTCAAAGCAATTTATGTACAACTCAGACTTGTGATTTTGTTTTTAAAAAAAAAAAGAGCGTTCATTTAGTGCTGAAAGTTCATTTGGCAGAGTTGATTCAGACACATAAATTTAACTGAATCTTCACACCAAAATAAATCACTTTATCTAGAGTGCTTTATCTATGTTGTGTGATTTTAAAAACCTGAAGGACACCTGCATACAGTGTTTTCCCACTACCTTCCCTTTATATATATTTACATTATGTGACGGGTGATTTCAGTGAGGAATCACTTTTCTCGTATCCATAGATCCAATATGTAACCACAGTTTAGGTAATATAGCATGCATTTCAAGATGGAAAGTAAAGTAATTTTGTTCAATAAATAGGAATTTGTAATGTGCTGCATTGGTTCATGTCCCTCAATTAAAAGTATCTTGTGTGTCATTTAAACTGATGTTCAACTGATGGTCCGATGGAGCCAATTCAGAGCAGCTTAGTTTGAAAAAATGAAACAATCATATTCAGGCTGATGAGTGTAAAAAATAAAAACAACAAAAATTAGTTTTTGCTAGTGCCAACTACCATTAGCACCAATACTACCAAATTTTGTAGTATTTCATAATCACAAAGATGAAAGGCTAAATCCAAACCTAGCACTTGGTCAAAGACATATACAGAAATAAACACCAGCAGTCAACTGTAAGTACGAGTAGCACCCACCATCATCAAGCTGAACTTTTAGTTTCATCTGTCTATGCTGTCATGTGGAAAACAATTCATTTGTGCCCATATAATGAGGTTTAATCATGTTTTTACACAGCACGTTTTGGCAAAGGTTGGACATTCATTACAAAAACTTTTTGCAAAGCTGCTAATTAGATCATCTCCCTGTTGTTCCTGCTGGTGTGGTGCTGAAGCTGGTTTCAATGATTGGGATTTGACATTTAAAAAAAGGGATTTTGTCAACTAAAAGCAGTAGACATTTGGAAACATGACAGGAGGGCACAGAAACTGCATGTAGACAAAAAGCAGAAGGGCTCCCTTAACAAACATGGTACTTCTGAAGAACTAAAGAGTGGCATATAGAAGGGTATGCAGTTCAACTCTCCAGACTTCTCAGAATGACCAGTGTCAGCTTTGGTTAATAGTGGGAACAGTGGTGGATTAATCAAGAATGACACATGAAAAAAGAAAAGGTTTTAGCAAAAAAAAAAAGGCAAAACTGGGAGCTATAATCACTTTGATATTAAGGATAAAAAACAAGCATTGCATTCAAGGGTTTACTGAGTTCACTGCAAAGGTTTTCAGTGTTCCCCAGGAGTCATGTTTACGAGAGTACAATCAGCATATTTCAATGTTGAGTCCCTGCAGTATTTGAGTGCTTCTTCTGTGTTGCTGTAATTGGTTAAAGTGTTAAAATATGTTGGTCCTGCCCTTTAAGGAAGAAGAAGCACTCAACAGGGACAGGATCGCAGCTTAAAGTGAGAGTTCTGTGAAAAGAGATACACTTTCTACCACTGCCAAGGGTGAGAAATTAGTCTGGGCTGTACATGCATATGTAGATTTTCTCAACTCTGGCAAATATAACCTAATGTGTTGCAAACTGTGCCAGAGGAAATCATATAGTCTGTTCTTATCTTACTTTCTTCACAAATTGTATGGAAGCCTAGTTGTTGAAACCTCTATTCATGAATATGCATGTTTACGATTTATAGACAACAAAATCTATAGACAGCACATCTGGGACTGCAGACTCACTTAATATACACAATGTATGGGCATAAAAGTGTTCGATAGAGTTGTGTTATGCTGATAAAGTTAAGTACATGCATGTATGCATATGGTATTTGTGTGTGTGTGGTGTGTGCAGTGCCTCAATTAGCTGAGATAATGGTCTGAATAATGATGTTGCTTTTTTGCCATCTGGCCCTGTTGATGCTCACTCTGCTCTGTTGTTTCTAAAATACACAAGGGAACACTGGAGCTATCTATCTTAGAGTGTGCAGCGTGTGTGTTTGTGTGTGTGTGTTTTTATGTCCTATATGGTAAATTATTGTTTTGCTTTTTCTGTCTTTGACTAATTTGCTTTGGAGCAATGTTGCATGCTGTATGAACTTTACCAATGCAGTGAATCTGTCTTAAACTCTTCATTTGCAAGTTTTTTTTCCCCCCTTGCTTTAACCCTTTCTCTTCAAGATTTTTGTGTGTGTAATGGTTTTCACACCTTCATGATTTGGGCTACAAAGCATCAATTATTTAAAATTCTTTTGTACTAAAGCTTTTGGCTGTTGTGGTTTACTGTGTTTTTTGGTGGTACAACAAAACTTGTGAAATACAGAATATTCCATTAAAAACACAGTGTCATCATGCATTTTTACCAGTTTTCACGACAACTTTCACTAAAATCGTGACACATCATCAGTGATGTTACCTGTGGTCATCAGGTTTTTTGGGACTATCACACTGGACACCTTTGCCCTGGTGAACCAGCAGGAGGTAATCAGGCCCTAATTTGTGTCTATGTAGCTTGTGTAGTCCATAGACCTCATCAGCCATCTTTATGTCTTCTTAGTGACAGGCTCCCCTGCTGTCCTGTCCTTTGATGCTCAGCAACTTTAGTTCCCTGAAGAGTGACTGGCCTTCAAATCCTTTGCATCAGAGGATTTGACGCATCAAATTTTTTATCCTCTGCTTCAGCAATCGCTTGGTAGCTCCCTCATACTTTGACCTCTTTATCCCAGTTGCCACCTCCATCTTTATAAAACAGGGCACAGTTGATCGTGAGTAGGACCATCTTCCTTGTTGACTCTGGCACAAGAACAAAGTCCAGCCTGAGCGTGGTCAATGAGATGGCGTTAAGAAATTTATAGCAATCTACCCTTGGTGGACCTTCAGCTGCCATTACCAAGCTGTGGCCAGAAGCCCCCCTTCCTGATTTCAGCATTGTTGTGGCTTCTCAAAAGTGATGGTAAGCCTTGCAGGTTGTTGTTGTTGTGAACTGAGAAAGATCCCCATGCTGATGACTCAGGGGTAACTCTTAGCCCCTCGTTGTGGTAGCATTCCTCCCCCAGAACTCTTGGTTCAATAGCTCAAGATGAACATAGTGATTCCCTTTTCTGGAACAGCAGACATGCTACAGTTTCTGCCAGGGCCCAAGCAGAGGAGGCTGGATGGGTTGAGGAGGATATCACGGACCGACTGGTTTAGGAACCTTATCTTCTGTGGTTCAGCCTTCCAGAGCTGTGACCAAAAGATCGCCAGCTCACTGCCACAGCAGGCTTCTTCCATGCCCGCTCGCACCTTTTCTTGGACCAACCTGCTATTTTCCTTCCCCCTGAACCTTCTTGTTATGCGGTCTTGCCTTGCTGCCCTAGTCTGGCTGTTCTGGTACAGCTCCTCCCACCAGCACATGTTATATGGACAGAAATGATGTGTGGCTCACCCTCATGCAACACATTTAATTTTCTGTAGAAACAGCAGTAAACTCAACCCTTCGAGTCTACATTGCTCTGTGTTACTCAGCAATTTCTGACATCTCACTCTGCTAGTGACCGGAATATCATGCAACAAATATTGTAAATGAAACAATCAAAAACATTCAAATTACAGTTATGTAGTGACTTTTTTGAGCTTTTTTTAACCAAAATTATCTTCCATGAACTTCCTTTCCTTCCTGTTTGACCTTTTTAACCTTATTACTTATTGCCATTTTAAATCATCAGTATTTATTATTATATTTGTATGACTCTTTTCAACTTCAATACTGAATAATGTCTTTCACACAAACTCTTATTTTGGATCACAACAGGAAAACTCATGTTCAGCATTTTATTCGGAAACACAGCGCCCTCTACTGACCGGATGCTCCAACCATGTAAATGTAACCAGACATAGAGGCACATGAAAAAAACCACACAGAAAATATCAATATAGTAATTCTCACGTGTTTTAAAGCCCTTAGCTGTTTTTAGTTGGTCCAAGTTTTAAATGGGGGGGAAGATATTTTAGTCAGTTCTTCTTAATGTTAAGCTCTCAGGACATTTTTAAATGTCTCTGAAACTATGAGAGCCACACACACAATGTTGCAGCTGTGCTTCAGCTTTATGGGCACTCCACTTCCAACCAAATCTGACTTCAATACCAGCAGAGGAGACTTTGATGTTACTGGAGTCCCTGTACAACAACAGCTCTCTTGCCCAGGCAACTATGAATTCCTCTGACGTACTACTGAAGATGAGTTGCACCTTGTTCTAACCCTCATATAAAGGAATGCTCCTGAGGCTTAATGGGAAGCCCAGCCATCTGTGGCAGACATTCCTCTTAAAGCCCTCAATGGTAAGACCAGTACTGGCTAGAGGAGTCTTGGCTGAATGCCACATTGTTTGATCCAAGCTTTGACCTGGTAACCGTTACTTATTCAGCCAGGTTTCGAACTCACTACTGATTGCTGTGAGTGCTGTAGTATCCCTCAGGGTGCAATCAAAAATCTTTCCATGGTTCTTCAATAGCTTTACTATGACAGATGGGATGTGAACACCTTCAAAAATGACAGAGAGCTCATCCATTTCCCTCCCTTTCCCCACAACCATAGAATTTGACTGGTTTGAAGTCCTTCCAGATCGAGTCACTCAAGGCCTTGTAGGATCCATCTAAAGCCAGGTACTGGTGTTGTGGTTACCATCAGATCATCCAATAAGTTCTGATGGGAAGCTGCTCTACAACTTTCTTTTTTGCTTGCAATACAGTTGAGATGTTGTGTAAAACATTAATAAAACAGAATGCTTTTGTTTCTTAATGCTTTTGCTTTACATACTCAATTGAAAGGGGTACTCATACTAAAGATAATATTTTACCCTTTCAACTTTATTGATTTTTGTAAATATACACTTCATGCCTGAATATGATCATTTAACAACACAGATAAACAGGTTAAGAATACTAGATCATGGTAGTTATAATTAATTTCAAAGGATTATTCTCTCATTTTCAAAAGTCATTTTGGAGGTTTTAGAGAGGGTTCAGAAGTATTTCTATAAGGGTTGTTAAACACTCAGAATCCAGTCAGGGATTATTGTCACATCTTTCAACAACTATGTAAACAAGGGACCCAAATGCAGTCAAAGTCCAAAAAGGTTCTAACAAAAAGCAAGCTTTATTGAAAAAATGACAAGCTGATATAACAGAACTTTAAATCAAGCCTTAGGCAGGATGGATTCTTACTTGATTCAGAAGCACAAACTCTCAAAGAACTGCAATACTCCACAGGACACAACTGGAAGAACACGAACTTAACAGGACGATCAAACAAAGACAAAGGGAAACACAGAGAAAGAGACACAGGTGGGGCAATTAACACAGGTGAAACACATTAGGGTAGACACAAAAGTAAACATAGTGACAACACAAGGGGAGACAAGACTATCAAAATAAAATAGGAAGCCACGAGACAGGGACACATACCAAGAGGCCAACAGAACCAAAAACCCACTTCACCCGCTGATCATGACAATTATGTAAATAAATGGGTAGTATGCAAATGATTGCATCCTATTTTTATTTATATTGGACACAATGTCCCAACAGTTTATGGATACAAGGTTAAATCAATTTTTGGCATTTTTTAATGTATAGTTTTGCATATTTGACATTAATCTGTTCTGAATTTGTGCTCCAATTTTTCCTAAGTAAGTTTTTCAAGAGGCAAGTTCATTACAGCTTTTTTCCTATAATCCTTGTAGAGTATTTGTGCAGCCTTTGCTCACTGGACAAAAAAAGCATTACCTGCTAAACTTAACATTTTACTATTTTTGAGATATCCATTTGGTTTGTTTCTGCAGCAACTGAATCCTCTCTTTCTGGCATTCTCTCGTCCTTTCTTTAGAGTCAGTCTCTTATTTTCAGCCAACATGCCAAAAACCATTAGGACAGGATTAAATGCATTTTCTGAACCTGGAGACTGAGTCAATAAGGCTATTAGTGACAAGTGTCTCTCTTCTATTATATTATCCACTTTTAGTCACTCCATTGTCCTTTGCGCTTGCTGCACAAAGCCCTTCCAAAGCAGAATGTAAAAGAGGTACCACTGCTTTATTCACCACATTTTTACTCTTCCATTTTTATTTACTTTCTTTCATTTATATAGAAATCTTAGTTATATAAAATCACATAAATATAAATAAAAACACACTTACAACTAGATAGATAAGGGCCTCTGGGATCTTTTGTTACTACCTGTGGATACTTCAATGTCACAGCTGTGTTTTTAGAATTAAAAAAAATAATAATAATCTTATGAAATCAACGTAATCCCCACCCTTAAGAACTTGCTTTTGTCAAAATTCTCATTGTAGCATTTAACAACAAAGCTGGCTGTACACTGAGGATAGGCACCCAAATATCTTGTTGCCTGTTTAAAGAACAGTAGGGTTTTACTGTAACTGAAATAATGGAACATTTCCTTCCATTTTTGTTTTTTATATATATTATCTGTCGTCAATGTTTTAAATCCAAACCTTTTCCTGTCCTACCTTTTTAGTTTTAAATGTTTTGTCAAAGTCAGCAGCATAGCAAGACCTTTTCTTCCTCCTGAACCTCCTTCACTGAAGTGATGCAATCAATCTATGCAATCCTTTATCCCATCAGCTCTGATAACTGCATTTGCTCTTCTCATCCATTGTTATGTGCTGCATTTCTGGCCTTTCCATGATATTAACTCAATTCTTAACATCTTTATGAAGATCCCTAACACAAGAGGAGTATCCCACAATGCATCAGCTTTGTGAAAGTATGAGATCCCTCTAATAACTGAAGTCACTCATCCAAAACCCTGTTAGCATACAGCTATGATGGCTAACAGTGAGTGCTACTCTGCCCTTTTCTTGCTAACAGGGATAAGAAAGAATGAGAGGTCGAACAGGGGGGCATATATACAGCAGGATTTAACAGATAAGTTAAAAAATATGATTATTTGCTTTTATATCTGTGGTAAGTTGAATTTAAGTATAAAACATTATAACTAACTGTAAATCCTGTGTAGTTGGTGACAAAGACGGCCGTAGTAAATGCATGCCTTCATAGGGACTGGAGCCTATATTGATTGCCTTACACTCAGTCAAACTACATCAGGCTCTGCTTGCTTGATCAGAGCTTTAACAAAGAGAAATATAACAAAACCAAATCAAAATGTGATATCTTCTCCTATGACAAACATAACACCCTTACAGCGGTGCATGAACGGCAGGAGGACTAGCAGAATCACTTAAAGAGTTTTAGTGAGATAAAAGCGTAATCAGAAGCTGCATCGGCACAAATATATTGAGTCATCAAATCGCAGAGGATGGTTGTGACCCGTGGACTTCAGGGTTATGGGCTTAGCGGGCTTCCATTACACCACTTTACTCTTAACATCCTCTGCTAAACTCCCAACGCTGTTATGGGGACATAGCCATATGTCAGAGATTGTAGAACTTGATGTTGAAAGATATAAAACTTTTTAATACAGTGTATAATGTTTAATATTTGTTATCATTACAAATACTCTGGGCAGAAGGTCAGAGCTAATTTTCACATTGTTTGCACTTATTTGGCATTTAAAAGTGCTGGATATTAACTTCCTATCAGCAAATGTAAACAGGCATGAATAAATATTTTTCCACACTTTGGACAATTTTAAGCAGATCTTTAAAAGGTTTTGATTTGGATGACATTAAAAAAAGGAAAACAAACTGGGTAGATTTTGCTTGT
>JAQNCA010000032.1:3525252-3545255 GCA_029783725.1 Acanthurus tractus
AGATGATGAAAGGATATCTTTAAGAATAAAATAACATATGTCATTATAGGACCAACTAACAGTAATACAACCAAGAACACGTGTACCTTGTTGAAACATTTATAAAATGGAGCCCAAAGTGCACAATATGCCTACACTGAACAAATAAAATTTGACCACCCACGTTTTATGAATTTCAATAGATGTTCAGTTTTGCAAATCTTTGGATATTGTATGAAAAAACAAAAACAAAATTTGGGTGTACAACAAAGTCACTGGCTAGACAAGTATTGCTGCATATACCCTATATGATACCCATACACACACACACACCCATAGACATAACTGTGGTGCCATTCGGTTGGTGTAATTTTGGTGATATTTATGTCAGCTTGCTCTTAGTGGCATTCCTATCGATGAGCAGGATAGTGCAGATATATGGTCTGTTTGCATACCAGTGCTTCTCTATTTGTGAATGTGTACATGGTCTTGTGTGTATTTGAAAAAAAAAACAGCTTTTGTAGTGTGTGTGTTTGAGTCAGTATAGGTGTGAGGCAGCAGTTGGATTCCATGGAGTCTCATTAATGGCTTCATTAAGGCCAGGGAGATCTCATTTGGACTGAGTGAATAATTCAAGTCGTGTGTCAGTCAGAACCCTGTAGACACCTGCAGACACCAATGGGGGAGGGGGGCTAAAGTAGGTAGAGACAGAAGGTGGTTAGAGACAAAGAGAAAAAACTTACCAAATTAAATATTTAATCAGTCATAACCTTGCAAAAAACTGGCTGTTTTGCTGCAACACTAGCAATTGATTGCAACATAAGGCTATGATGCTCATAGCACTGTGTCTCGCCCTACTCATGCTGCATTAGACATGAACCTGTGTCCTAATCTTTATGCACACATTCTTCTCCATCAGATGGTTTTGCATATGAAGATACCTCGCCAGCTTAGCCAGGCCACTGTTTTTCTTCTTAATAAGCATCTGCATCTGCAAACTATTTCTTTCAGCTTTCCTTTGGTGCTGCATGCATCTGCTCAGTCAGCCAGTCTGCACTTAAGTGTTGTCATTCAATTTAAAAAGGGTAAGGTATTTACAGTTTGTGACTTCCAGTTTTGACCTGGAAGTCCTTCTTTCTTCTTCCTCTTTCCTTCAAAACAAGTTGATAGGCTTAATTAGGTACACGACAACAATGGCCACTTTTGCAGTATCAGCAGGATCTGACACTTAACCACTGCCTCTTTATTTCTCTCAGTGCCACTGTTGTGCTATTTAACAGTTACTTTTATATTTTTGTTTGATGGCATTGTGCTGAACAGGATAATGGCCATAGCGGGTAGAGAGAATTGGATACAGACATAAGTACATATAGAAACACTTGTTTTTTTCTAAAACAGACATTTTAAGTTGTTTCAGTAGAAAAAGGTCTCAATAATAACTTTAACAAAACACATTTTCCATACAAGTGCCTCGATAAGTCATGGCTGTGTGACTTAGGGCCAGCACTCACACCCTAAAACTGGCACAGTTGAATACAGTTAATTCATCATTCATTTGCTGTCACACCAGAGCTTTCCCTTCTGTGACATTTAAAAATTGCTCCTGGGAAAATGCCTGGAGCAGAAGATCCTGGTGATCAGAGGTAAAAATTGGATAATATCTGTTAAATACATCACAAATTAAAAATATCCATTTGGTGAATATTGTATTGTAATAGGTATCTGTTGTACCTATGGGTTAATTTAACTCCATTTAGAAGAAGTGGTGAAGAATGGAGTTTCAAATATTGTAACCCTACTTTCTATAGCACAGTCCAATCATACTCCCAAATTGCACAGTGAATCAGTGAGGACATGCTTACCCAATATTTATAGAGTGAAAATGCAGCAAAACTGGCAAACTGGCAATTCTTATTGAAGGGCAGAAGCACACAATACTGGATCCTGCCTTCATAGCCAACATTAGCCTCCCCTACTCAGCAGCCAAGGCCTTGAGAGGTCGACCCAGTGAGGGGATTTGGGCCAATTACTTGCTTTCTGTAACAGAGCCTCCAAAAATTGGTGGATAGTCCAGGGCTGGACTGCCAACATACCTGAGTCATCTCTGCATACCTAGGTGCCAAGTGGCGATCCAGGGCAATCAGGGTAACCGTCAACCAATCTTGCCTCACTCTCTCCATCTTCAGTTTTAAAGATTTTCCTCCTTCACATTCATAAATGGAACACAGCGGAGCCAAAGAGAAGAATGCAGTTTCAATCTTCTGTCCATCTATTCTGTCAATGTGCTATTGAGTGGCCACTCCTTATAAAATTGTTTTAGTGAAAGTATAACACACAATATGTCATCTCTGCCACTAGAGGTCTTTCAGCCAGGAGGAAGGCCAGTGTTATTTTATTTAATGATATATTGTTTTGTACTATTTAACAGAGGCTATAAGGAGGCCAGTCTCCTTTATAAACATTGATACTGGCTAGTTTCACTTCGAGGTCCCCTTCTGTCAGTACCACCTTTCTCTCACATTATATTTTCTGTGATGTGCACTTGGAGTGCCTTTCACCAACACTGCTGTCAGTTTTGTGGTATACCTCTATTAAAAAGAATGACAGATCTTGAGTATGCCCTGAAAAAGGGCAAATATCCAAAAATCCTGATTATTGCTCAGTAGCTCATTAATACCTTTCAATAAGAGATTAGGTAATCAGTAGATTACTAACAGTACCATATAAATTCTTTGTGATCCCAAATTGTTACCCTCTAAATCAATAACCACCTCACTTTGCTCCCAACAATGATTGGAAATCCTGTACTGGTATTATTACAATGGAAATCACCATAACTGCAAAATAATGATGTTGTATGTTGCAGACTGTAGTTTCAAACTTACTGCACAATGTTTTAACCCGTGAAATGTATGATCGCACGTGAAAAACACATTTTCAAACAATGTATTAAAACATTCACATTCACTTTTTAAAACCCAAACAAGATACACAGCTTTCTCTGCGCTGAAGCCGTTAGAAAAGAAACCCACATAGAGCAAATGCAAACAAACGCACACATGCACATACACACACACACACACACACACACACACACACGCATGCACACAAACACATGCAGGGCAATCAGTATGACTAAACAGCCTGTGTGGAGTAGTGAAGGCTCTATCAATCACTGCTGAAGTTGAAAGCGGGTAGGCACCCTTAATAGCCTTCATGAATGTGTGTGTATCATTGTACAGTATGTGTGTGTGTGTGTGTTTGAGACAGAGCATGGGAAGGTGAAAGGATAATCTAGAGAATGCATCAGTGTGTGTGTGTGTGCACGCGTGTGTGAGTAGAGGAGTCACAAGCGTATTGTGACCGCTCACAGCCACCGTCTCTCAGAAAAGACTCTCTGAACCCCTTCGTGAACACTGGTCATGTTTGGTAAAACACTTGGCTAATGGGCTGCCAATGTGCACTTAATTTTTCTCTTTTTTATTTAAGATAAATTTAAAAACAAGGCTTTTAAGTCACTAAATTACACTGGCATCTACGACTTTGTTCCCTCTTTATAAGCAAACAAAGATGACTTACTTGTGTGTCTCATGGTTCTTGGACATCAGTTCGTTCTTCCTCTGCACTTTTTCTGTACTAACAGAGCATGAGAGTAATCAGAAAGCCTCCAGCCATGTCACAAAAACTAACAAACAAAAAAAAAACCCTGCATCCTTGTCCAACAGTCATTGTTTACCTGTGATACAAACACCTGATGGACTGATGGAGGAGGGGAGGAGTCAGAGGGAGTTGTTACCCCACAGAGGACAGGGCAATGGGGATGTCAGCTTTGACGACAATGATGATGATGATGGGACCAACATTTACTATTAACTATAAAAATTTAAATCTTATTTTCTAATATGTCTTAATTTCTAATATGTGTCTTTTTTGCAAACCCTTTGCTGATTGTTGCATTTTAGAAAATATTTAAATTCTATTTTTTTCGCAATGTCAATCCTTTGACCTGCAACAACTTCTATTTTCACAACTTTTTTGAAAATATATGTATATGTCATCAACTCTATTGTTTCATTTTCTCTCTTTAAGTCCACAGTGTTCACTATAAATCCTCCTGTTCACTGGCTGCATTGCAAATAGGGAAAATACATTTGCCTTTGAGGGAAATTACAATGGAGGGGAACCTGAATTGAAATTATAAGATGAGCTGGAGAGAATTTGATGTGTGCAGGTGGGGGGCATGATATCCAGACATCTTAATAACTTTAAGAACAAGTTTAAGGACAAAATGTCTTTCCAAAACTTCCCTGGGAGACTTTTCTTTGAAGATGTACTTTCAATGAGGGAGTTGTTATTCACCTAATGTGTGATATATCGCCTTTCGCCTTTCAAACACTCGTTCAGGCGGCAAATAATGGGAAAAACAGAGTGTTTGTGTATGTGTGTGTGCGACTATCGATCCGAAAACTTGCTTGAAAGACATACAGATCCGGCGTGTTTGCGTTTATTCTGCATTTTTTAAATCAGGAAGGTGGCAGACATGCTGTGTGTATTTTATCTCACCTTTCAACTCTTCTTAGCAGCATTAAACAGCATAAAACATCATACGTACTTTTGAATGTTTTGCTTTCCTGAGGCAGTTGAGAGCCCTGAAAAAATAGGCATCTGACATTTCTGCTTCAACTTTTTCTTGGTTAAAGCTGCAGTAAATATAAAGTTGAGAAGCTATTGTTCATCTCATTTGAAAACACATGAATTCTTTCTTCTAAATGGGGCTTCTTGCAGAAGCAGTAGCACATCCAATGAACCAAGAATGAAGTCAGTCAGTTACTTATTGGAGTCTTAACCATTATTTCATGCACAGTTACGCCAGCAGTAACAGCCATGGAAGCGTGGCGAAACACAATTATCTGTTCATAAGATGCACATATGAGCACATTATATGAGAGATGAAAGAAGTAAATCAGAAAGGGTTAGCAAAACAAAGATGAAAATGAAAATAAAAGGAACTTTTAAATCATGGATCAACATAGGTTCTCTTGACAGAAATGATTAAAATGGAGAGGCTGATGCTGATACATGGAATAATGCATGATCAACATTTTACCCCTCCACACTAATTATACATGCAAAAAATGTTTACACACACAGTCTTAAAAAAAGGAGAGGATTTCTTTATTTGTCACACACAACTTCTGAGCACAACATAGTAAAAATGGTTTTCTGCACTTAATCAATTCTGGAGGAGGGGCAGGCAGCGAATTTATTGCGACCAGGTAGCAACTACAGCTCTGAGCTGTGGTCAAGGTCACTCGAAGGACAATTTACCTTACCTGTACATTTGCCGTACATTTGCTGGTGGGGGGAAATCCGAGCATCCAGAGGACAACCACAGAAGCACATGAGGACCATGCAAACTCCACAAAGAAAGGCCCTTAACAGAACCAAGGACCCAAAGCTGTGATATCAATAAGTCACCATTTGACTGAGATGGATCGGTGGAAATGTTGGAGTGCGAGAGGGAAGGAAATTCTAATTCTATTCTATCATTATTTAATTTTTACTGGATTTTTAACTGTAACGTGATAGCTGAGAGATTACATGTTGTATAAATTGTAATGTTACTGCAAAAAAATAGACTTTTTTTTAGCCCACAGATTTTGTTTCTCCAAAACAGAGCTTTGTATAGCCAGAGTCATTCACATTGCCCAGTAATGCAATGTGTTCATAACCAAACTGAGGGATTTAACTCAAAAGAAAGGATAACATAAGACACTACGTTATGTGCTAGTTGCTTTGCTGGTTGGACAACACAGAAGTATCTACTGCCCCCAAAACATTCCAGAGAGCAGTTTCTTTTCTCGGGCTGCGAGACACCTCAGTGACAGACACCTGACATTTAAACAGCCAAACCTCTTTCCCCACTGTAGTGCAGCCCTTAAATATTGAAATGTGACATTCCAAATTAAGATGCACAGATATGTGCAGCATTTCCATGGGGCTCCAAATGACATCTAACCTTTACCTTGTCTCTGGGGGTTTGTCAACTGGACTTAAAAAAGGAACAAAAGAGGCTGTTAATACAAAACCGTCTGGATCATATGGTAGCCATCAGGACTCTACATTGGTCCAGAAAGTACCAGCCTCTATATTTCTTAGCAACACAGTCTTGAGTAAATTTTATCGCTGTTTAGAAATTGTTGCTTTAGGTAAATGACCAGTAGAGTCTTTCAAGTTTACAAGATCAGATGCATTAAGATGTCTCTTGAGAATGTGCAGTGGAGGTACTCACCCTGCTTCTTTAAAGTTATATGCCATCTAAGTAGTCCAGCCAACTGTTGAAGTCTATATTTAACTTTAATATTACAATCAAGTTACAGTGGGGCTCTAACATAGGCCATTGACCGAGTGTTCTTTTGTCATAATCCAGTCTGTTTACCTCACCTACCTCCCAACCAACCCCACCCAGTACAGAACTGTAGGAAATGAGAAACTCAGTGTTAGACTCAGCAGACTTACTTATTGTTGCAAAGTTCTTTTATTGAGGTCATCATATTTAATATGTTGAAAATTAGTTAATGCAAATTCCTATTCAGACCGCTTTTTTTACTTTTTCTTTTCTTTCCCTTTCTTTTTTGTTGATGCACTAAAATCACATTATGTTTTGGGACTTTTTGCGCAGTCTCATAGTTTGAATCCACTTGGAAGGTCAGGAAGCTCTTTACAGGTCAGACAGCGCTTAGAAATTGATAAAGAAAAGGATCCTTTTAGAGGCAAAACCAACTTTGAAGTCCTGTCACATGGGTCCGTCAACAGAGGGAATGTTAGCAGCAGATACTGCTATTGTGAAATGTGTCATCGCCTGAATCTGTCTAGTCTTAATTACCATTTATTATTAAGAAGCAGTAGCAGTATTAGGTGGTAGTATTAAGCACAAACATATCAATTGAGGGTACATTTTGAATTAATAATAACTTTGTGACACTTTTGCAGTGAAAACAAAAATTTGAGAAAAGCTTGGTAAAAGGTTTCGTGCTTTGAAACAGTATTTGGCACTAACTTTGTCAGAATATTTGCAAACCAAATTAAGCATTGAGTTCAGGGATTCAGTATTAGCATTTTTTATTTGAAGTTTGTCTATAAACTACTTTTCTCTAATTTAATACTTGATACCTTTTTTAAAATTAGGCTAATTCACTGATTGCTTGCATATTTTAGGCTGCAGCAGCAGAATAAATGACCACATGTCAACTAAAATCACGTTATTCCTGTATAAATAAGTCTCATAAACTTTAGTGGAATACAGTGATATTTTATAGGTTGTACATATGACATTAAAGCAGTCTTCATGCAATATTCAATGATCATTCATTATGAAAATCACTTTTTTGAGAAAAAACCTTCTCCTTTTCAACCATTTTGATGATTCCATATGACCTAGAAGCCATCCTTGTCTATGTTAGTCACTGAAATGGGGAAGAAGAAAGAAGGACTTTGGCAAAGAGACAGGAAGAGGCGAGGCAGACAGAGCAGGAATAAAGTATGGGAATTAATGGATTTCTCCGCCGATTTATATTCCTGTGCAGTCGCTTCAGTCATCCTCTTTCCAGTCGGTCATTGTCTCTATCCATGTCTGTTCATCTCTGCCAATGAGAAGGCAATTACACATGAGCATAAATGTATATTTCAAACACCATTAGTAAGTGGTTTCAAATGAAATAGGTCATTGAAGCACATATCTGCTCAAGAGGATGCAAGCAATTGCTGGAGTGCAAGGAATGAATTCTCTTCAGGGAAGAAAACCCACTCATTAAATTTTTATTGTGAAATTTATTGAAATTCTATATGTTGCAGTTCACCATAAAAAATGTATCTGCAGTTACGTGTAATAATGTATTCACTCATCCACATTGCATGTGATTCAGAGGGTTAAGTGTTATGTTAAAGTCAGGTTTTTCCTGCATGATTTTTCAGGGTCTAATAAACACCTTATTTGTTGGGGCAACATCTGCCTTTTGAGCAAATCTGCCCAGATGGAAGCAAATTGAAGCTGCTGGTGTCCTGTGGAGGACTTACAAAGGATTGTTTGTGCACAGCTGGAAAGGTCCTGCCGAGAGACGAGAGCTGTTTGATTGTGCTGAGGCAGACGGCGGCTGCAGGCTGCATGGACCTGGAATGTAACGGTAAGATAGCCCACGGCCTGGTGTAGAGATTTGGGCCTGAAGATGCTATCATGCCTGGAGGGGGGAGCTACAGGAGGTGAAATAGTGCTGTGTTCTCAGAATGAACCTTAAAGCTGCAAGTTGCCCTTTTCACATTTTCAGAAAATATACCATTCTGTTGTCTGGAATCTGTGTTAAATGTGGTCCTTGCAGCAAAAAAAAAGGGGAATGTGTGTTTAGTATCTTTGCCTTTAAGACGATAGAAGAAAAAGATGAGAAAGAGGGAGGTCATGGAAGACTGATGCTGAGCTGAATTCAAACTAACAAACTAGCAGTCATGGACCGTGTGTGTGAATTTACCTCCAGCCCCAAAGTTGGGTATTTTGCCTTTCTGGCAAGTTTGTTTTCATGTGGTGTGTCATATCCTTGGAAAGGTTTTATTGGAAGAAACTTGGTTGGGAACACTGGTGTTCTTAAGATCTGAAGAAGAATAATCATTACCGCTTTTCTGGTGGGGACTTCATCTCCTGACCTATTAAAATTCATAACTTTGATAGAAGTGTCTTTGAAGCAATGATTTAATACATTTGCCCTTAAACATGATGATAGCCTAAAGAATCTGCTCTGAATAGCAATGCATTGATATAGGTTTATGGGTTGCTTTCTTCAGAGGGGGTATTTTAAATATATTTGCTAATTTATTATGAACAAAAGCCAGCTTATTTTGCATTTAGCTGAAGTTCTGTCCTAATTTTTGAGAAATAAAATTGATAACAATGGCTATGACTGTGTTTGTCGAAGCAATAGGTCCTCCTCTTGCTTTCATTAGTGCATTCATTATCTGTGTGGGCTGATGATGTGCTGACATGTATGAAAATATAAAAACAGAATTACTTTAATAATAAGCACCTAAATGGAAAACAGTTTTTGACTGATGTATGATAATTAAAACCTGACTACAGCTCAGGTGTATCGTTGACAGAAGAACTGAAAATTACTGACCAAAAGTTCTCAAACCTTTCATTCATAAAAACTTTGGAAACAGCGAGATTTTGACTGGGCCCCCTTTTGCAAGATGTCTTTCATAGAATCTATAGAAATATCATGCAAATGTTGTCAAATTTAAGCAGCTGGGGATTTGTTGGCTGGTCTGTTTGTATGCTCCTCACCCTCCTGCTGTTTATCAGGTATAATGTTTACCATGGCTAGTCTCCCATATCATCACCATGCTAACGTGCCCTGAGGAAAAAGCACAACCGAGGCTGATAGCTTGGATAACTGTGTACTGAATGGAGCTTTAACCTCATGCAGACACTGCTGTTGACTCTGTGGTATGGTGGGACCGTAAATTTACTGCTGCAATCCTCTCTGTCTTCAATTCCAGCTGCTATCAACAGCACCAGACAGCTTCTGGCTGGAATTCTGCAGAGCAGCGGCATGTTACTGATGTTAAGCCAATCAAGTCAAACCCAAATAATGGCTCAGAGTCAAAAAGGCCTCTAATTGGCTGCCTGTTGAGCATCTCTTCTCAAAGTTACGTCAATGAACTTTTTGCAAATTGTTGCTCTTGTTTCTTTGTTCTCCTGGTTGGATAATTAGCCTCGAAAATCTACTTGTACTTTGAAGTCTTCTTTAAGTTTTGGATTCTCATCTTTTCTGAGGAACAAGTGCCCATTAATGTATCTGCATGGGTTGGCTCTAATGCAACAGACTGCCTGAAGTCCAAACTTACAGTCTCAGTCACACTGTTAATGCTGTAAAACTTGTTAAAGGGGACATCAGGGACATGACATTGACATGTGAGATTTATGTACAGTAGCAAGCAGTCGGCTCGGATCGAATATCTATATCTGGCATACATCCTCCTAATGGCAGGTTTGCACTTTCCATGGGTCCTGTAACCTGATGGGTCAAGTGTGCAAAATGTACATAAATGCAAATGTGCTGACAGCACACATATGCCCATATCCAATATTCATTTATGAGTGCATGCATGAGCAAACTGCTTTCATAGGCTGCGGAGCGGCAACAGCTTCAGTTCCCCATCTGCTTTCAGGCATCATATAGAGTGTAGGACTTCCACATTTTGACAGCCATCAAATCCCAACAGTCACTGTCCTGCGTAAAAGGAATGTAGGAGGACTTGAAGCATAAAAATACACTTCGGGTTGTGTTTGCAATGCAGTATAGTGTTGTTGCTATTATAGCTTTGTAGACAACTCTATGGACAGCACATTGGTTTGGTTTGCCATGTATGAGATAAAAAACTGCAGATAAAATGCCTCATCCTGGCCGAAAGAATCTAACTCTCTGCCCAAAACAAGGGGAATACATTTTTTATAATCTGAATTTTATTATTCTATATCCTTGAGTAAAATTATGCTTAAAATGACTTTCACTTTGAATACATCCAAAGAGTATACTTGATCGAGGACGTTAAATTTTTTACAAACCTCAGTATAACCAAATAAAAACAAACTTTCTTTCTTGCTCACTCGTGCTTGTAGTTTGTTTTCCAACTTTCTCTTTATCTGTGAGTTTAGTCTGCTTGAGAAGCACAGGCGGTGGCAAGGTTCTGGAATGGTCGGGATTGACCCGGGATGGTCAGTCATGGAGCACTGAAGGAAAATGGTGAACAATTGAAAAAAATGTAAAAAATGAAGTCAGTTTCATTCTGATTTAACCTGAATGTCACTCTTCCATTGTCCTGGTGCACATGATCCCAGTAGTATAAAACAATATGATGTGGCGTAGGCTGAACTCAAACCAGTTTATGCTGACAGCATCTCACATGACATTAACCTGAGCTCAGCTGTAGATCGATTCCCCAATTGGTTATTAACAAAAAAGGCTGTCACTGTCCTGAGATCAGTGAGGAAGCCTCTGTGCATAGGTCAAAAGGTCACTCACTTTTTATCGACAACAGAGAAGGAGGAGGACAGTCAGTGGTTTACTTATCCCACCTGCAAGTGTTAAGACATGAAAGGACATGGAGGATATTAAGTGAGCGACACACCGAGAAATTTTCACTTAAATGTGACCCGGCCAGCTGTTCATTATACACACTGACTCATGTGAATCTCATCACCAGCCCTGCTGATGACCTTTACTTTGTGTAAACACAGCATCTCTTACCTCCCAGGCATTAAAAAGTATCTGTGGAATAGCAGGAGTGATGCTGAAACAGCACCCCGGCCTTGTTGGCCACCAACAAAATGAAAACCTCATTGGTGAGTTTGAGTATATTTCTAATTACAGGGTTTATTTGGAAAGGGTGCTGACTATGTTTTGTTTGATCTCAGGGGCCACCTGTTACATAGCTCTCTCTCTCTCTTTTTGTGTGTGTGAGGAGTGCAAATAATTTTGCACAATTTGTAGGGTTTGGGACTAAGTGTGATACTTAGAGCAACTGTAAACAGGACTTACAGTAGTCAGTTATAGTGACTGTCCATTCACTGCTGTCAGTTTGCATTTGAACAAAGCACTCATCTAATTCATAGCTTCATCGATGGTATTTCAAGCTGTCAGGAGAGCTACTATTTTATTATTTATGTATTCAAATTGAAATACTGACATCGATTGGAGCCTCACCACGGTAACGATCAGACTCCTCTCCTTCTATTAAAACCAGTCGTACTCGCTGCTTGCTGTCTGGATGTTGCTGCAGACAAATTGTTGCAGTGAGCAACATTCAGCACTGCCAAAGGAAAGTTCCTGATTCACCAGTAAACTGTCCTCAGAGCAGGGACCCATTGGTGCTAGTGATTACAGCTGAGAAATTTAATTTAGATCCTGATGAAGTAGAGAAAAAAGTTTTCAGATTCTCAAGATGATTTCTGAAATGGGCCCTGAGGTGAAATTAAGCTCCACTTGTTTTTGCTCTGATATTGTTAGACAAGATTTGTTTTCCCAACCCACCAAATGCAACAAGTGGTTTTAAGTAAAATGGAGACAAATGAGACATAAAGCATTTCAAATAGGCCTTTAAATATCCGACTTGTTCTGTGCTTAAACTAAACCTGCAATAATTGACTTGCCTCTTGGGGGCAGCAGGAACAAGCTTTGAAAACAGCATTTATGTCACAAGTTGATAGGAGAAACTTGTTCGAAAATATTAGTCGGAGTCGCAATTTTCTTTGCTTTCCTGTCAAAATAAGACAACACCGTCTCATTTTGAGATAAAAAATATTGGTTAGACTTTCAAAATAAAACTTGCTTTATCACTTTGTTGCTTTTTAAGTGACAGTCACGACTTGGTTAGATTTGAGCACCATAACTGTTGGTTATGTTTAGCCAACAATCAACATTAAATACTGGGGATGAGAACTGAATCTGTGTCCTCTGTGTCAGAGTCCTGCGTTTGACCCCACACTCGAGCTCGACCTTCACCGCAGGGGACTTTTTGCTCTTTATAATGCATTTATCCTTCAGTCCTTCCATTACTCCTGTAACTGCAGCTTAATACACGCTCTTTCAGTGAGGCAAACAGTCACACCAACCCTGTGATTTCACCTGCATGGCTTTGTAACTTTTGGGGAGCATTTTAGATGTGATGCATTTTATTGGGTGATTTGCTGAGATTTTCCTATTTTTTGGGCTTCTGGGTATAACTACATGTTTCTTGCTTTGTTTCTTGCAAAGCAGACTATGCAGTTGCAGTGTTTTCTTTTTTTTTTGTCAGTTAGGTTTCTGTTCAGTGATGTGATCACTTTACAGTATTATGATCACCAAACAAATTATTTTAATTGTACTCTGGTTGTTTCAGGTTAGATGTTTTGGGCCTGACTGAAGCTCTATTCTCCATAGTAGAACAGAAAGCTGCTTTGGGACCCATCTGAAATGCACTGCAGCACACCCAGTGGAATGACAAGCATTATTTTACTTACACACCATCCTCTGGAGGATGAGCGTCTCGTAGGCAACTGGTCTGGTCTGTTGTTGTGTGGAGAAGAACATGTAATGTCGTTTTTGTAAGCATAAGTAAGCGAAGAGCTGCAGATTTGAGTTCTCTGCAGGTTCATCAGAATGAGTGACCACTTTTACATTGTCACATTGTCATAAGACACATAGTTAACACAAAGTATCACTTACGGCCATTTTAAGTAAAGAAAGGAGCCAGTAAAGAACCATGCAGAGAGTCACATATGCAACAAAGAAAGAGACATGAGGAAAAAAAACAGTCATCACTGGTCCCGAGCATCTGTTTCATCATTACTTTGATGTTCTAAACAGGTTAATGTTTTCTTTAGGAGTTTAGCCTCATTTGCAGTCATTAGTTTAGCATGAATTAAACATCTGCGTGTGTCTGCCACTTATTCTTGTAAATGAGAAGGTTGCATTAGCATAGCAGATGGCTTGATACTTAGGGTGCGAATACACTTAAGGAGCAATGATCTTTAGCTCTGTGTCTCTTTATCGCTTATTGCAGCGCTCCTCTCTTCCTCTCTTTCTCCCTCCCCTCTGCCTGCCTCACACAGTCTAAAGCCTTTACAGCAAAAACGTTTCCTCACACATATCAAGGCCTCACTAATAAACATACTTTACACCTTTTTTTCCACACTTTTTCACAACTTTTTTTTCTCCACATCCTGCAACAGGATGTTCTTTTTTTGAGGTTATATTAAAGTTCTGAACAAGTTGAAGAGGCAATGTTGCTCAAAGTTCCTCTATCAAATTGATGTGATTGGCAGATAAAAACATGTCCATGTCCACATAGAGTTCATCCCACCAAATGCATTTGCCTGATGGTTCATGTATTACTCATCTGTATCACTTGTGCATGATTAATCATCCAGATCAGGTCCCAAATGTTATTTAGATTGTTCCAAAACATTTTTATCAGCTCTGGGATTCTGGGATGTTGTTAATTTTGTATTGTAATGGTAACTAATTATTTAATTTTTATTTATTTTCAAATTGAAATGTAAACCCCCTCGCCTTGTTTGTTCCCCCTGTCAGGGGGGATGTTGTAAATCCATCACTGATAAGCAAGTTCTGATCAGAGCTGCCTGATGATCCTTGTGTTTGTGTTAATACCTCAGTTCACTGCAATATGTCTGTGCAGACCAACACAACCAGGATCTTATTTGCCCACTTTTGTCGGCGGCTGTGTGTGAGATGTTCATCGTGCCTGAGAGCATACACTGAGGTTAGGGTTTTATGGATTTTTGTCCCATCCAATCACAATCTAATTTTCTAAAGCACACATTCAAGTTCAGTAGAAAAGTCATTTTAGTCATATTCATACCCCATGAGATGTGGAGGAACAGGATGGTTTTATGTGTGTGCTTTCAAAGGGTGTAGAATTCATGTGTAACTCAGTGAAATAATTTAGAATATGTTTTTCCCCATGGATTTAAAGTAATAAAGAAATTAGCAGAACTATTAGACACCTGAATAAAAACTAACAAAGACAGAAAGGACATCAGGAACATTTCAACAGAGACTTGTAAGTGATTTGTTTAAGAACCAAATGGGGATGATTCACTCAAGGACAGTTGTAGAGATGATGGACAAATGTTTTAGTAAAAAAAAACCTCAGACATATGTTTTTATATATAATTTTTTTGATTTAGATTAATAGATAAATAACAGTAAAAAGAAATTAAGAAAAATAAAAAACAAAAACAAACAGTAAGTATTGGTAAGAGGGATCCTCCAAGGTCAGGTCCAAGGGTTTATTGACCTATCAGCACTTCTCAGCTTCTCTTTGGGTTCAGCTTAGTTCCAGGTAATGTATCTGCAGGCTTCTTTGGCTTTGAGCACAAGTTTTTAGACCCCTGAAGACCTGAGTAGAGGGCACAGGAGTGCACTGTGTTGAATCATCTACAGAAATCTGTACTTTTGTATCAATTATTCTATACATTCTGGTGAAGGCTTCATGTAAACATTATAATTATTAATAATCTCTGTGCACTTAATGACACCCAGTTTGGGTGCTTCTTCTAACTGGATAACTGCATCACATATAAAACACTGCAAGAAGCAGTCAGAGGGGGTTGACATAGGCACATTTCTGTTGATGGCATGTAAGCAAGTGAACAAATGTTACAGCTGCTGCTTTGCATTTTAACTGAGTCTGTAACTCCTGTGTTCTAAAAAAAAATGTGGCTACCATTGGTCTAAATGACACCAAGCATGGAGTGTGCAATTTGCATGTGTGTGTGTGTGTGTGTGTACCTTGCAATAATTCAAGGTATTGAATTGGGAACAAGCTTTGCCACATGGCAAACTTCAACTTCACACAAACAAACGACCTGCATGACCAGTGGAGCAAATATCACACATGAGTGCGCACATGCACGCAATGGCACACACTCATAAATATGAAGGGCACAGTCAGCCAAACGTGTAAATATCACAAACATGTACACATAATGCACACCACCACACTGACACTCTCAGAGGCAGCCATGCCAGATGAGTAAATATCAGCTGTGAGTCGACAAAAAAAAAGGCTTGCTGATAGGCACAAAGCCACAAACAGCCAGATCTGTATCTGATTAAATCAGATCTATCTGCATCTGATTAAATCAGATCTATCTGATTGAGAGCCAAATATGAACGTGATCCAAATTAGATTGGAAATGATCAAATTCAATGTGATTTGTGCTGTTCCTACCTGAGTCACATTAAAACATCAAACATTTGATTTGGAACGCTTAAGCATGCAGTGTGAATGTAGCCAAATACTGCCAATTCAATGCCATGTTAAGCTTAGAAATATGTTAAAATACATCTTAAAATAGTAAAATATTATTTTTTACACATCTTTTAAAAATTGTAGTATATTTTTTTAAACACATCTTATTTTGAAAACCATACACTCTTTTAGATTAAACGTGAACAGTAGCACTAGCATACATTTTCTCTACTAAACAAAGCCTCCTAGCTATTAAAAATACAATTGCTGTCCACCCTTTTAACAGGACATGTATTGCAAGATAGAAAAAAAAAGTTTCAATTCATTCAAATATATCGATCCTTACTTACTGCAATTATTAGGTATTATTAAAACAAAATATCTATAAATGGACTATATTCATGCAGTCTGACTCAAGTTGGCATTTAGCCATTTTCTCATTAATGGCAGGTGGCTTCTCCACGAAGTGCCAACCATCTCATCAGGAAACTTAAAAACACACACACTCACACACCAATAAAACAGCCGTTGGGAACAAATTGGGGCTCAGTGTTTTGCCCAAGGACACTTTGATATGCAGACCAGAGAAGACAGGGATGGAACCACAGGCTTTCTGACAAGCAGATCACCAGCTTTGCCTCTTGAGCTACAGCTGCTAAAACTTAGCAGGCTGCATTAGTGACTTAGGAGGGGGAACAAAGGCAGATACAGATTAGGGAGACAGAAGCAGGCTGATGTTATTGGCACAATTGATATTTAAGGTCCAACAATATGAAGTCAGGCGCTGGTATTGTAGGTGCAAATAAGCATTTGATGCCAATGTTGCAGCAAAGATCAATTCAGTGTTTCTCAGTCATATAAATAGAAATCAATTCAATACACTAGTTATCTCAATTGACTTGTATTGCTGAAAGAGTTTAATTTGACACTTTTTTTTTGCCTCTCATACTTGAAAAATTACAACTTCTCATTGTCAGTCACTATATCTGAACGATGGCTCAAGCCAGCTGTAGATGTTCAGAATATAAATAGACAGTTGAATCCTGGAGAGGCTGACGTGCCGTACAGTCCACAAGGAGACCATCCTCTTCACTCAAGTGTTTTACCTAATTGAACTTTAGCTGCATGAGAGGCATGAAGTTGGATCTCATTAAGGCAGCAAGCATGAAGGATAGATCTCTCTCATATCTGTGTTTTAATTGCCAGCTCTCCTTTGTAATCAGATTAGCTGGAGAGAGCAGCAAAGAGCCAGATAAGACAAAGAAGTAATTGAATTATAGGCAAAGTGAGAGGGAGCACGAGGGAGAGGCAGAAGAGGCTGTTTGTGGGAGAAGAGAAAGAAACATTACGCCGACCGGTTGTGAAGAGAGAAATGAAGTATTAGGGATTCAGTGAGAGAAAGACAGTCAAGTGGGTGAGAGACATTCACTAATGGTCTATCATCTGATAACCACAGTTCATCAGCCAACTCAGAGTCTTGCCAGGTTGGTGTGACAGTGTTGGCTGGACTTGGGGCATCATTATTCTGTTTATTACAGGGTCATCTTTGTGGCAAACAGCTCTGTCCGCCTCCTGAGAAGATAGTGGTTATCAAACCCACTCATCACGCTGATGAAAGAATGAGGATATCTTTTGTGTTGTGATCAGTAAGCATAAGAAGCTGCTCCGGTTTATCTGTGTGGATGCACAATGAGCATCCATGCTGGCTCTGGATGAACCGGTGGTTTGGAGGCTGCAAAGAGATAAAATGTTTCCACTAGGGGTCTTTTTTTTTTGTAAAGTGATGAAACAACAATGTAACTGTATTGTGTTAATCTTTTTATTAATATTATTTTTGGCAGCTAAATTTGAATAAAAATGTAAATAACAGTGAAAAAGTTTAAATACAAAAAATAGATTATTTTCTGACAACCATTTCTGACATCTTCAGTTTCACTATATTTTGGTTACGGACACTTTCAAATAATCTCAACACAGTTACAGACACAGATATCCTGGTGACATTAAAAGAAGAGATAATAGCTCTGCCTTTCAAACCCATCAGCAAACGACCCCTGTGGGTTTGAAGGGAACTAACAGTGAATCATCACAGAAACACAGCAGACAGTTCACTATGTTGTTACAGTCAAAAGCCACATCAGTGAACAAACTAACATCATACATCTGGTTGAGTTAGGAAAAGTTTTACACACTAATGTATCATGACTAACTTGCATCTTCACCAACAGCATAATTCCCACAACCAGAATAAAGGAGACAAGCTTAACACTTTTATTCTAAGTTCATTTGCAATGGTGAACTTTGTGTCACTGAAGTTGCACTTGACCAGCTGACTGAATCTAGAAAAACAGAATGCTTAGGAACCATGTTTGCTCTCCCAGACACATCAATTTGACTGCTGATAGCAACACACACCGGGTGCATCGCATTGCTTGTGATAGTCTGGATCGTCTTCCTTCTTCTCACACAACATGATAATGTCAGAGTTCTAACTTTGTGACGAAGAACTTTTGTAACTTTCGGAGGTTAGCACACCGTTATCAGACAGTGATTGGCTGGTGCATAGAGTTCAGAAAGCATGCAACTTTAGATCTTCTCTTTTGCTCTTTTTTTTCCATTCTTTATACAACCGTTCACTTACATTTTGTATGCACAATCTAGTTCAACATTATGAATAGGAAGACTGTGTAAAAGTGTGAACCTTATCTCCGCTGATATGATTTATTGTATCCAAAACAAAAACAAAACAAAGACAAAGACAAAAAAAGTAGATTTAAAGGATATTTACTCCACAGACTGTCAACAGAACACAAGGGCTACAGAAAGCATGGAAACAGACATTTGCTACATGTTGCTATCCTCAGATAGTCATCTACTATTTCTGTGTTTTCAGTAGGATAGACTTGCTCCTTGACTTTATTTATCATCTAAACTTAACTGACTGGTGAAGCTTGTTGATAATTTCTGAGTCCTGACAGAAAGCTCTGACAGGAAAAAAAACATCCTGCTATCAGGATCGTGCATTAAATGACTTTAAATTAAAGCTGCAATAATCTCTATCTTTTTATGGACAATGGATTAAACAATGATGTGTTTTATGAAAGAGGTTCCTGGTGGTGACAAACTCATTGAAAATGATTACCTTACTCAGCAGTTCTGTGCAGCTTTATGCTGTGTTTCAGCATCTGTCACCTCATTGTTTAGTTTTACTGCCCACAACTTTAGGTTTATCCTGATCAACTGCATTTCCAGTTACAGCAGGCAGCTGTTTTTTTTCAGCAAAACAAGGATGATAAACACAAAATACTTTTTCCTGACTAGCACCAAATAACAGTTAAACTCCAAGTATCTATCTGGTAAACATGCCTGTCTCTTTGGAGGGTAAATGCAGCACTATTTCCCTCAGAAGCTGGTTGAATTAAAACAAAATAGCAGAAGAAGAGTGAATATTGGGTGAACATACTTGTCAGATGGTCAGATATTTGACTCCAAATAAATATATAGTTTGCTGGATGGCCTCTAGCTGTTTGCTAACCTGTTAGCCATTTTAACTTTAAAACATGTTAACATGTGGATTTTGCATTTTCATCCTGGTCTACTGTCCCTGATTGGTGAATATTTCCAGAAATGCAAATTTAAACGTATATTAAATAAAATGAAGAACAATTACACAATAATGTCGGCAAGATATTATCATATGAGTTGACAGTGAGAATATTAAAATGACCCTGAGATCATTTCAAAATCTGTGACAAGTCTGACATTAGTCCACTCTGAAAGAATTGAAAGAAGTTTAAAATAACCATTATATCTAAGCATTGTAAATATAAGACTATAATAGCTTGGAAATGCTCAGATCAAATTAATTCTTAAGCACCAATGTGGTTTACAAACTGGTGGCAGGCAAATTGCTGAGTGCAGTAATTATTACTCACTCAGCAGAACAGCTGTCTTAACCACAACCAACACATATGAATTTTCTTTTCAATGTGAAGAAGGCACTCCAGTCGGCTGCAAGGCATAAAATTGACATCTTGTCAGCTCCTCATTTGGACTGAGGTGGAAGTAAACAAACTTAAAAATTTAACAACACTTTGGTAAATATGTGTTTCAAAGACTGCACAGCCTGACGCTGAAGTTTGGTTGTGATGGCAACAGCCACACAGAATAACACCTTACACTGGTAATGTTGTGCCACACTCACCTAATTTCATTTACAC